>LKNJ01004676.1:0-51840 GCA_002120245.1 Maccullochella peelii | reverse complement strand
ACACACACACACACACACACACACACACACACACACACACACACACACATCCCTTCCCGCACACACTCACACACTTGCATCCTGAGCTGGAGAGGTCAGGAGGGGTGGAGGGTGTCGGGGGGGTGGGTGGGCTACCTTGCCTGCACCATCACTAGAAAAGCCGGAGAGCATAACGCCACCGCGTCACTTTGAGGGCGGATATCGGCCGGTCCTCAATCCTCTCTCTTCCTCCTCCTCCTCCTCCTCCTTCTTCTTCTTCCCTGCACTCTCCCACTCGGTCTCCATCAGTCTTCATGGTTCTGATCTCACCCCACGCCATGCAAGCCACTCGGGCGTCCACCTCCGTCAGTGTGTTTGCGGACTGCAGCATCCAGGCCGGGCTCCGGATAGGACCGGTAACGGGCATCTTCAAACTCGGGAAGTACGTGTCGGACCGTAAGGAAGTTGGACCCAAGAAGAAGGTAAGTTTAAAACACTTATAAAAATATATGTTTATCTCTAAGTTAAAGCTTTGATTTTATGTTTGAATGCAGCCCCAAAAAATACGTCTTATTTTGAAAAACTTTGAAGAGACACGGGTTAATCAGGTGCATTGGATAGCTTGGAATACAAGCGCTGTATTTTTAAATGAATTTGTATGTATTTATTTATTACCAGTTTAGTTAACCTAAAAATGCATTAAAAAGTTTAACTATGTGCAAACTATTTCACTGCTTTTATTTAAGTTTTTGTGAGCAACATTTAAGCTACCGATTACAAAAAATAACCCCCTTAATATCTAAACACACTACTTTATTTTCCCTTTAAACTGAGGCGTGTAATAAAATATTAAAAACGAACGGATCGGATTTGGATTTTAAAGCTGCACTGTCAAACTCCATCGGGCCTTCGCTTATTAATTGGTTTGGCCTGTCAAGTTGGAAATAATTGAGCTCCATTAGTGGCCGGCTTGTCAGTCTGTGCTTCTACTTAACCGGCCTAATGGGCGACCCGGGTCGGCTGTGTGGGATTTCATCCCCTCAGCCGCCTCACATTTCACTGCCTGGCGGGCCTGTTATCCCGATGAGCCGTTTAATTTAAATGTAATCCGGCCACAGAAAGATGCCACTGAGGCCGGGGCGCGCAGCCTGGGGCTATAGGAAAAATGATAATAATAATAATAATAATGAGAATAATAATAATAAGAAGAAGAATAATAAGAATAAGATCAAATTAAACAAACTGCATTCATGCTATTGGACTGGGATTATTAATAGCAGTGTTGTAGTAAATAATATTTGGAAAGTAGTTTTAAAGAGGAGCAAAGAATTAGAAAATAAAAGTCTCCAGACATTAAATATTAAAAAATAAGAAACTTAAAAAAAAAAATCCAACTTGCAAACAGTTATTTTTATGCGCACAGGAGTAAACAATTTGCGGCTATAAGTGCTCTATATAACCCTATCCCTCTATAACCGCGCCCTGTTATTGTTGAAGCTGTCAGCGGTTGTGATTGATGCGTCTAAATGCTTGGCCCCGGGCCTGCCGGCGATCATCAGGTGCAATCTCTGTGTCAAATGTCGCGCTTCGATCTTTAATGTCCTTGAACAGTTTAGAAACGCTCTGACACTCCTCAAATTCGTTTCCCATATCAACTCAATTAGGCCCGTGTGTCATTCTCTTTAGTAAATTATCAGCGGAGCGGATAAAGACGCATTAAGCGCGCTTTGGTCATGCGTGGCCGCAGCACCTCCAGGTAATAAAGCAGACAGACATGGGCGACAATACTGGTGACAAAATCCGTTAAATAAAATATTGATAAACAAATAAATGAATGAAAACAATAAATAGCGGGGTTATTAAATAAAATTTAGAATGAAAAACTGGAATAGGAATAGGAACAAATGTGTTTCTAACTACTGTAGCTTACATATTCACTTCTTTTCAACGTGTAGGTTTGTGTCTGTCTGTTAAAGGGCCTTGGTGTTCACATTCCATATCATAGCCAACTGTCAAGCCCGTGCTCATTCTGACCGTTTGTTTGCTGGCTTAGATCCGCTTGGTGCGGGGGGAGTTCGTGGATGAGTCGGGCTGTCCAGTGCCAGACTGGATCGGATTCGTCCGCGCCGCCAGGAACAGCCAAGAGCAAAACCTGGAGGCCGTGTCGGACTTACCTGGCGGACAGGTGAACCTTCATCACATCACACTTTTAAGCCAATATCACATTTTCCCCTCCCCTGTTGGACACTTGGGTTAACTTCAGCCTCTCTGCTCCTCCTTCTGTTCTCAAGATTTTCTACCGCGTGCTAAGAGAAATCCCCGCAGGAGAGGAGCTCAGTGTTTGGTACTCCAACTCTCTGGCGCAGTGGTACGACATCCCCACCACGGCCACTCCCACGCACGACGAGAAAGGTAAGTCAGCTCTGAATTATAAGGTTCTATCTGACTGTACGGATAAGCGGAAGAAAATGGATGGCTGGATGGATATCTGACCGTGAGCAGATGTGGAGCACTGAGGATCTAGATAGAATAATAATAATATTCCAAATAACACATAGACTTTGAGAGAGAAAAAACATTTAGACTTTCGGCTGTTTACAGAGTTTTGATGTTGAATATTAATTCTGGTGTCAGGCAACAAAGGTGGCAATCTGTGGCCCCCCGCCTCACAGACACTGACACAACATCGACATGTTGAGGGCTCCACCACTGCACAGTGAAATGACCGCCAATACCCGTCATGTCCCTCCTTTATCGCTCAGAGATGGAAATCGATTGGTTGTTGTTGTTTTTCCTCAGGCATTCAATATATTTTTTGTTTTTTCATTCATGTAAATGATTTCATTTTTTCATGTTTTTAACGTAGACTCGAGCCTAAAAATAAATAGAAATTTAAGAATCGTTAAATTCGTTTAAATAAAGACGTAAAAATATTATTTCAGGCCAACAGCAGCAGTAACCGGGTAGGCCGCTAATAATTAAATACTGAACTGCAAAAAAAAATCCGATTACAAGAATATTAGAGACAAGACAGGACATAAAATACCAAGCACCTAATAATAGCGCAATCTCGTCTTTAATTACCACAGATATTCTTTCCTTTCAGGGTGATTCCTTCTGTGTTTGGAGTTTTAATTTGTTTGTTTGGGCTAGAAATAATTTGGCGTTTGCGCTTGGGGATTATTCTTTAATCTCTGCAAAACACCAGCGCAGCAGGAACTAATCCGTTTTTTAAACAAAGAGAAGATTATTATCAACGGGGAATTCCATCAATTGACGCTGCTTTTGAATTACACACTATATTTGGACCTGGAGGGGCCTCTTAACGAATTCAATACATGTAAAAGCAAAACGGCGAAGCTACGAATGACCTCAAACTGGGGTCGAGAAAAGAAAAGGCTGTAATTGTGATAAAGTAATTACGGTGCTTGAAACACGAAATAAAAAAGCAATTAATAGCAGAGACTGATGTGTCTCGGAGACCGTGGAAGAAGAAGAGGCCGGTGATTCAGCTGCGGAGACGGAGATTAACAAATGTCATCGCGTCATTAATATTCATGTATTCAAAAGCAAATAAATTCAAAAACAAGTGCTTCACGGTAAATTAGGTGGGTGCGTCAAGGTATTGTGGCCTAATGAATGCTAACTTTTATGTGGGGTGTATATTGCCCTGATTCTCCGGCCCAACACACCGTGTGAGCTCCTGGACATACGCTCTCTCCCATTATTAGGCGTCAACAGATGGGCCGCCGCCATTGTTTCTGGAGACTTGCGATTTCAAGCAACAGCTGCTGTCACTTCCACGGGAAAGAGCACAGAGAGGGAAAGTCCCGCGTTCAATGCGCCGGTTTCCGAGCGCCAGATTGGGCAGGGCGTTTGCTCTTTTGATGGCGATCATAAACAATGGCCGTATGAGGATTACAAAATCATTACATCTATATTAACCCCTGAGTGTTCGACTGGGGGTCATTAAGATGGCCTCCTGTGTCTATTACCATTTGGCACCAGATCTTAGAAACCCGATCACATCCATTAGGCCTTCATTTAAATTTCAGGTGATGTGCAGCAGTGACTGATGAACATGTTGCTCTTTAAAGAGGCATTTTCAAAAGAACATTGCAGTGTTTTAATATGACAATGCCTCGACAATGCACTGCAAAATGTATATATTTTATATTACATCACACTCTCTTTTAAATGTATGTGCGCGTGCTGGGTGTATTACGGTGGGATTAGGGGAAGAGGGGGATCACTTGTCTGTGTAGGCGCTCACAGTTCTTTTTTTCTACAGGTTCCCAAACCTGTTATGTTCATTTTACGCACGGGAATCTGTTTGTAATGTCACGTCATCAGTATTATCTGGATTCAGGCCGCGTTGTGCGTTTTAATGGTCCGCATCCATCTGATCATTAACGTCATGTTTGCCGTTGTCTCTACAGGTGAGGAGCGTTACATCTGCTGGTACTGCTGGAGAATATTCAAATACCCGAACACGCTCAAGGCCCACGTCCACTTCCACTGCGCGCTGAGCAACGGGCGGGGGTTTGTGAGCAGCGAGCAGGCCAGAGGCACGGAGACCTTCAGCAGGTCACCAAAGTCTGGAGACATCCCCAACACCTCCACCTCCCCGAGGAGCGGTCACAGTAACTCTTCCATCTCAGACTCTGGCAGGCGGGCAGTGTCCTCCTCGCCGTTTCTAAACAAAGTGGGGCTGTCGAAGAAAAGCAGCTCAGAGGAGCAGGACAGGGCCCTCGACATGAGCGTTACCTCAGTCAGAAACCAAGGACACATCCTCGGCCTCGGCGCCACATCCTCAGTGCTGAGCAGCATGGGCTTCCACCCGGGCGTGCGCTCTGCCTTCAAACCGACCGGCGTCTCCAAAGTCCCGGGCGCGGACGCCTCCAGAGAGGACGCAAATGGGAAGCTGAGCGGTCTGGGATTCAGCAAACTCATTGGAAACATGAAACCAATCCGCAATGTAGGCGAGACTCTAAATGGAGGAGGGAGTCACCCTCCCAAGTGCGCACCTGCAATTCTGGACTCCGCTTCTCCAATGGTGCCATGCACAAACGGCATCCGGGGTTTCCCGTTGCTGCCTCATATGGAGGAGACCTCAGCTTTTAAGCACGTAGAGAGTCGGATGCACTCCGGCCTGTCCCCGTCCCGTTACCCCCAGATGCCGCCTGGACTCCATTTTGAGAGGTTCTCTCTCCCTCACTTCGACGGTGTCAAGACTTACGGTGGAGACTGTAACATCCCGCTCATGCCCTTCACTGTCTATAACGGGGAGCTTCTGTACAGCTCACCTTACTATCCGCTGAAATTCCACTTCAGCAACCTCCTCAAGTACCCGGAGTCCATGTCCTACTTTGGTGCGCCCTCACTGAACCAAGACCTGGGCTCCATCACCAACATCGACCGGGAGATCGCCATGCACACGCAACAGCTGTCTGAAATCTCCGCGGAGAAGAACCGGACGAGGCTGGACTCGATGCCCGCCGGGAGCGCCAGCAACCCCGGCTCTGGCAAACCGAAAAAGGGACATCTGTGTCTGTACTGCGGCAAGCTGTACTCGAGGAAATACGGCCTGAAAATCCACATGAGGACTCACACGGGTTACAAGCCGCTCAAGTGCAAAGTGTGTTTCAGGCCGTTTGGAGACCCCAGCAACCTGAACAAGCACATCAGGCTCCACGCTGAGGGAAACACGCCCTACAGGTGCGACTTCTGCGGCAAGGTGCTGGTGAGGAGGCGGGACCTGGAGAGGCACGTCAAGTCCAGGCATCCCGGGCAGACCGTCAAGAAACTGGACGACAAACCGGGCGGCCTGTTCGAGGACGCGGAGCACAAGAGCGACAATGACAGTGACGTGGACGTGTGCTTCACCGACGACCAGAGCGACCAAGAGTCGAGCAAAAACAATGACTGAGGTGTTCCCATGCCCACAAACGGACTCCTCATTAACTTTAAACCATGTACACAACAAAACATGTCATTTAGTCTTGTACTGAATCTTGAACTTTTATATTTTAGACACTGACTCAAGGCAGGGCGTCTGAACTATGTCACCAAAATGTCCAAACTTAATGAGGTGAAATACTGCTGTTTCATCATGACATATTCTTCATAATAACATTTGGACATACACATAAAAGTTCATATCCATATATTTCGTTGTTGTCACAGTAATCGGGCAGGTCAAATCTTCAGTGTCTTGCTCAAGGACACTGATCTGTGGCCTTTGGGTTTTGGCACGCTTTCTTAACCATGCTAAAACAAATTTAAAAAGCTGCCAGTGGTGTTCCAGAAATTTTCGTTAGTTTCAAATCCACTCCCCCCTTAATTGTTGTCCTATTTTCATGCAATTGGAGAAATCTGTCTTTATCTGCTGCGTTCAAAAAATACCGATACTTCTACAAACCCATGAAAGCAACTGCACAAAAACGTGAACAATGATCCAACATCAGTATACAGATATTTTCAGTCGCTTTAAGAAAGAAAAACTGTTAAGGCTAGCTGAACATGAGGCTAAATGACGTTGGATATATATATTTAGCAGTGTAAAAAAGGTAACATATCTTTTGTAATATGTCTTCCCTGAGCCAGGATCTGTGGGTTTGCCTTATCCAAAAATATCAGCACTACAGTCCACTAGACTGGATATGGATGCATTCTGGGAAATTGCGAGCTGCAAAGGAATATGATTCTTTAAAAAAATATTTGGTTTCGCTTTTATTGTGAATAAAAATGGGCAACACATTCACCAATATCCCCACATTCCCTTCTAAACTGTCAGTTGCACTTTAAAAACAGCAATGGGCATTTCATTTGAACAAAACAGACGCTTAATGATTATTATGATCACACTTCGTGCCCCTCATTAAAGATCTCTGATGACTCCCTGCACCTCACTGAAGAACACACTGTACTTTCATTTGCACTTTCTTACCGAGGCGCGCTGTTCTTAAAGAAGCAGCCGGCAGCAGCGCGCAGTTTATTTAAGGAATTGTTTCTAGAGAAAGGAAATTGTATTGATTGCAGTTATAGCCTATGTAAAGAAGTGTAAAGTATGATATTTCACATTTCAGTGGAAAAGTGTTGTACACGTTTGTTTATAAGTGATATTGTCTATGAGCACAATATTTTACTCCTGTCCATTAAGTCGTTGGTTTTTGAATAAATTTAATTTAAAATCAAAAAAAGTTGTTTGAGGTTTTCTGTCTCTTTTTTTTAATCCGTGAGATTAGAAGCTTTTTTGCTGCACAGTCTTAAAATCCGCTGTTATGACGCAGTCGGGCCTGTTGCCACCAAGAAAAATCTTAATGTACAGCTGATAAAGCGCTGAAAAACTATATAGGTGCAATATGTATTTTTCTTTTTTCCCCCTTCTTATTCTTCTCCTTTTAATTCCTTTTTAATTCTTCTCCTTTTTATAATAATAATAATAACAATAATAATACTAATAATATTGTATTAATAATAAAAAGTGCAAGTCTTGGTTGATTTTGTTCGTTAAATTGATTCCACTATCCCCCTTTTCCAATAACCCATCACACTCAACCCATCACACCAAGTGGACATGTCTTTCTGCCAGAGGAGGAACAAGTATTCACATCCTTTACTTAAATGAAAGTATCAATACTGCAGTGTAAAATACTCAGTTACAAGTATACAAGTTAGTGTAGGCTACTTATGTAAAAGTATGGAAGTATTATTAGCAAATTGTACTAAAAGTATCAAAAGTAAAAGTACTCAATGCTAAATACGGGCTGCGTTTTATACAATCGTGCATTAGAAGTTTTCTGTTGGAGCTAATTTTTACTATTTTATATGCTGTTGGGTTGTTAATCTTTAACAATGCGTAATACATTTTGTATGTAAAATGTTGGTTTGTAAAGTAACCAGTATAAACTGTTAAATTAATGTGCTGGAGTAAAAAGTACAATTGTTCTCTCTGAAATGTGGTGGAGCAGAAGAATAAAGTGGTAGCAAATGAGAATACCTAAGCACAAGTAACTCACATTTCTACCTAAATACAGTGCTTGAGTAAATGTATTTCGATTCATTCCTTACTGCTTTCAGCACTGTCCCATTTTACCTAAAAATCCCTGATCTTGACTGAAGAGATTAAGAGCTGAAATCAAAATATAACACATGCATAGTCTACCTAAACGCACAGAAGCCTCTAATGTAGCTAAAAGAATGCTGGTTCAAGAGGTCAGGAAAGAAGATTTGGGTACTTGCAAATGAGAATTCATCTCTAAAGGAAAATTCCAGAGAAGCTATTTAAACACAATCTAAAATGAGAATATTGATTTCGTAATGTGCTCCAAGGACTTTGTGTCTTTTTAAATGCGTGCATTCCATGTTTTTGCATATGCATTCCCACAAGCCTTTGTTGTTTTGTTTAATTATTAAGGCATGGGATTTGAGGGGGGAAAATAAAAGCTGCCACCTCAAATTGGTTGTGGTGGAGTCCAGCAGGAGTGTTACGCTGTTTCCACACACTTCTACTCCGCTACACACAGAACAGGAGAGAAAACAACTGCAGGAATTTTTGAGACCTCCCGGTGATGTGGTGCACACTATTATAATCTGGCCAAATCTAAAATCTAAAGCAGTATAGGCCTCAGTATTAGATTAGATTAGAACTTTATTGTCATTGCACAGAGTACAAGTACTGAGACAACGAAATATGACAGGCTTCACATCTATTTCTATCGACTATATTTCCTTTGCTGCTAGATTTTACTTCACGTTTTGTATCTCCTACATTTTTCTTTCACCCTACCCGGCATTTGTGCTCTGTTTTGCATACAAACCCCCTTGGCTGTGGTGTGACAATGTAGAATAAAGTGCAACGGGCAAATAAAGAGCAGACATCCCACAATGACAATCGCTGGCAGTTTCATACTTTAAATTGGCTGCTGGTGAATGAACATCTCCTTTCTTCAAGATGTAAAGGCAGTAAAAAATGGTGTGACCTTGATGATGCATTTGTGACCACTTTAAAGAATCTGCCTATAGCGTGCCACTATTTTCAATCTCTTCTGTCCCCGCCACTTCTGTTTCATATATTGTCATGGTGTTGAAACTGGAAAAACATTTCAAAACAAACATACATATAGCAGGAGCCACCCACCCACCCACACACACACACACACACACACACACACACACACACTTTTCCTTTTTCCTTTCATGGTGTTCAGGCTGTCTGGGTTATACATGTGTCCCAATCTTATAAATCTCACATTAATCGCATATTATGTGACAACTCACACTGCTGGTGCATCATGGATTGAGGTACAATATAATATATTATTCCCTTTACGAAATGTTATAGTGAAAAATGAAGAGACTTGTCAAAATTGCTGTTGGTTTCTCAACATTACACATTCACTGATTTTCTAGGACATAAAATCATTTATATAATACTTATTTAACAAGACATCATTGCACCATTTCAGACTTTTAGTGTAGTTCTCTGTCATGCTGAAAATTCATTCAAATGTGGGTGTTCCTAAAGAAGACACAATAATGTATTGCTTCCTGTTTAAAAGTGCACTCACAATATATGAAAATGAAAACTATGTAATTCTTAACCTCACTCACATTTCATTAACTCTGCTGTTCTGTCTGGGGACTTACCATACAATAACGAGTGGTCTGAGTACATCAAGTCACTGGTCAAAATACTGTGCAAGGTCTTCTGTTGCTGTTAATATTTTACTCTCATTTTTTCGCACAGATAAAAATACATTCTATCTGTGCTCAGACAGTTTCTCCTGCATGCATAAAACTAGCTTTTACTTCCCAGTCTTGATGTGAAGTTAACAATGGAGTCCGACAAGGATGCTGATCCCCCTCCAATTTCTAATAGTAAACACAATGTTACGGTGCACCTAACACTTAACACTAAAGTGACATTAGGATGTCACATCTGTTGTTTCATAATGTTGTCATCTGTTAGCAGTGCTTGAACAGGAATAAAATGAGTATACATTTGAAATACAGATGGTAATCAGTGATGGACAAGTTACCCACATGCCACATGTCATGTGTTAAATACGTATTTAACACGTGTAGGACTATGAAATGAGACGGCTGCAGCATCAACAGCTACCGTAACATTAGCACACAGCACTCCAAATGTCCCATCCTTACGGTGAAGCCACAGGTTTAACATACCCTTCAGCTCCTGGTGATTCCATGGCTAATGTTAGCAAGCCAGCTAAGAAAACACAACATGTAAATATAGCGGGAGTCATATTTTTTCTCTTTTGGTAGAGGCTAACCGCATCCCCCACACCTCTCGTTTGTGCTCCAAGCTAACATGTACCGGACCATTCTGTCCACTGATCGCAGAGAGACAAAACTGCTATCAACCATCCATCAAACTCCTGGTAAGACAGCGAACAAGCCAAGCATTAGTGGGATTAGTAACTGTAATATACTGTAATCACTGAATTTAAGAATGCAGCCTTAATTTTCAGTACTGAAACACGTCATCACATTACTGTAATGTGTTAGCTACTAAAGCATGTTAGCCACCAAGCAGTCCAGTTCTGTTCAGTTCAGTTTGTTACACATTAGAATGGTTATTTTCGCATTTCCATTGGCAAAAGTTGTGGATGGTACCAATAGAACCACTCAATTCTGTCTTTAACATTAACATTTTTCGGTTACCCCTTTGTTGAGGTACCTAGCACACTGACTGGGGACTTAAAGGTGAAGCTATAAACACTGCAGTCCGTTAATTGGTCAACAAAATCATCACCTCTTGCACATAAAAGGACTGAATGCACAATCACACCATTTTAAAATATCCCATCAATTGCAACGGAGACTCTAAACACTCCATGCAAAGCTTGTCTCCTTGTTATATAAATAAACAGCCACATACCAAGAAGGAAGAACACAAAACATTAAGTTTCCTCCATTATGTTCTTGTGTTCCTTTGTTTACTGTGTCTTGTTAGATATGATGTCACGCTACTTATGTGGTTGACGCATCTGTTACCATCTGGTAACAACCATGCCTACATTCAGGAGTACTGACTGCAGTGGAAATGCAAAACAGATCTAGGGTTTAGGTACATGTAGGTACGGGCTTCAAGGGTACTATACCGAAAATGTTTGGTGGAAAAGTCATGTGCACAAGTTACCACAAATCTTCCACTTGATACCTGCTGGGCTCTGTACAGACCATTCATGGTCAATTCCTAGAGGGAAACTAGACCACATTTTGTGCCTCACACAGCTGCACATTTTTGCTTCCTCTCATGGCTTGTTTGAGCAAGAAATAGGCTTATTTTGCCTGACACTTACAATAACGAGACCACTAATATCTGCATTCGTTAGAAAGTTGCTGTACTGAGTTGAACAGAGCTCTAATGTGCTGGTACTCCATACTGGAGATAGAGGATTCCGATTCAAGCTGTTAGGGCTCAATGGATTTGAGTGGAAGCTTTCAGTCTTTCACTGGAAATTTTGGCCTTTTCCTTCCAGATAACAACTGCCCAAAGTGGAGCAGTGCAGATATCTTGAGATTTTTCCATTAGAGAGGGCAAAATGGATGGTGGGGTTGAATGTGAGCCAGATGCCTGTGATAGTAAAGATATAACTGAACAGCAAAGCAAAGCTCTTGATTTACTGGTTGATCTTTGTTCACCAACTGGTCACAAGCTTTGGATGGTGATAGAAGCGAACAAATTAGATTTTTCCACAGGGATGGTGACCTCACTCTTCCCAAAGGAAGAGTTCAGTGATTGCATACCCAAGCTAGCTTGGAACTATCTGGGGAAAAAAAGGCCAATGTGATGCACATAAAATCTTTCCCCAGAATGTTTACCAAACTTGTATTCCCATTATATTTAGCCACAAATGCACACCACGATTCAACACACATGAATTATTGTAATTACTCCAAAGTGTTTTCACTCTCAGCAGGGGAGTGGCTTCAGAGGGTTGGATCGGTCTGTCTCTTTATGTGTCTGCTCCCCTGTGTTCACTGTACCCTGTATTATATCCTCTGCTCTATGTACAATGATCAGGGCTCTCCGCCGTGGGCCCCCACATCAGTCTGGACCCAATCCAGGCGCTGTTTGTGTTCAAACCCCCTTCACTCTCTCACACTATAACACCCTGCTCGCTCATCCCCTCCCACCAGCGTTTTCAATCAATTAGTGCCGTTCATTAGTGGGAACATTGGAAAAAAACAGTTTGATTGAGAGAGTTTGACTCCCAGCCTAGAATCTGATCCAAAACCAGACTTCACTGGCAGGCCAACCACCACACTGAGGCAGACTTGTTTCCAGGCTACGATTCTCCTAAAGCCTGGTGTGGGTATCCTTGATCACAGGAATCCTGAAACTGACCAAGCAATGGATGAGACGTGATAAAGATAGTGGATATTTCACTCATGTTGGAGTTTTAAACAACTAAATACGATATAATATAATATAATATAATATAAATGCTGTATGCTGTGAAGCTTAAAAGGAAATGTGGGTGTTTCATTGACAAATTTGTTCAACTGAAAGTGTTCAGAATAGTCTTGTTGAGGGGAAGTTCTGAATAAAATCTTGTCGCATTATTCAACAAATACCCTCTGAAACATGGAAACAAGGATTCTCTCTAAAATCGGTCAGGCTGTATAAATTAGACACTGATTATTATTATTTGAATTATTATTTGTTGTACTGATGGCAAAAAAGATTGTCAGCCTGTATTGCGTAAAGTGTTTGTGCTCTCAAGATTAATACCACATTTAAATGGTTGAATGAGACTGGAGACAAAATGGTAACAGAAAATGGAGATTCTCATTTATCTTTTCTTTTCTCCCTCCCACTGACTGTGTGTTGTTGAATCATTTAGCCTTTATTCAGCAGCTTCTAATGCGATAAAAAGGAGGTTGATGCCAAAGAACATTCAAAATAAAGTTGGTATGCCTGCTATAAACATCAGGTCCTATGGCATCTTCATCAATGTTGGTGTGTGTGTGTGTGTGTATTCAAAATGTTTTTCATTTGATAAAGTCTGAAAGTGATTCTCTGCAATGCCATGCAAGCGAATTGCCTGTACTTTGGATTAAGTCATCCCAGTTTAAGGACAGAGTCAGTGTCTGTCACAGTGCTACACAGAAATATGCACTTCATGCCCTTTCCGACGAGAGCCATGGCCAGCCCAGACCCAGACCCGGCTTAAGAATGTCTCATGAGGCAGAAAACCTTCATACTGTGCCTGTCCACTGACACTGGGGTCTTCTCCTTGACACTGGGAGCATTAGTGACTAACAGATTACACAAACACAATTTAGAGAGAGAGAGAGATTTTCCTGGAAGAAGGTGCCAGCAACATCTTCATGACATGGTGTGATACACGTCTGTAAGTTTAGTGTCAGGGTAGAGGGAAGATCCATTGAAAGCATTAATCTCATAAAAACTACTTTATATTATGCTTTAAAGCATAGGTTCACATTTTAAAAGTCTGTCAGGTGCCCATATGAATAGTGAAACAGGGTTTTCTTGCTGTAACCATTCCTCCTGTTCATACCCTAGACTCCATCTTAAAGAAATTTCAATGTCATGATGGGGGTAAAAAAAAAAAACAGCCGCCGTTCTGTGCAAAAAATACATTCTAAAAAGAGGGAATCTGATACTAAAAAGACTGTTACTTTGGAAGATCCCTACTGGATTTGTCTACCCGATACAGCTGAAGCTTCATATTAGCTTCAAATAAACTTTGGAATACATTTTTGCACAGAATTAGGACTGTGGAGTTTGTCCTCCATCTCAGCCACCAGACCACTTAGGCCAAGTCTCTATCTCAACAAGGTTACGCCAATTTCTTGTTCTTACTGCTCTAACTGTTGCTGTCTAGATAAGGGAAGCTGAGAGACAATGGGCAATGGGAAAACTTAAATGACACTCAATAAAAATAAATAATACATCTACCAGTTTTCCAGACTGTATAATGATACAAATTCTCCATCAGGTTTCTCACACAATAATCAAAATGTTCAAAAAGAGAACATGTTATGTGTTGCAGGTTCAAATCACTCACAGGATGTTGAAGAGTCCTTAGTCCTCTGTCACTACCAACAACAAAAAGATGTAGCTTAGAATCACAAGGTTTTCTTATTTCTTGTAGAATAGTGAAGGCTGCTGGAATTTATTTCCTTAAATCACAGGCATTTTCATCATTTGACAGGTGCAATGACTTTCTTTCTCTCTTCCCACCCGACACACATAGACCGATTGACCAGTGTGGACACAATTTAATGTTCTCTTAAGTATGTTTCAGGTCTTTGTCCCAGCTGGTGAATGTGCAGAGCTTCAGGATGCCTCTGTCTGCTGGTCAGTCTGTCAATTGGCTCAAACCAGTTTGGTTCAGTGAATGTACCGCATTAAAAGGTCAGGTCACCCAAATTACAGAAAAACATATTTTCTCACTTGGCCATGGTTTTGAAATGTTGGTTGCTTTCACCCCAATACAATGGAAGTAAATGGAATTTTGTCTTTGGCCCTCATAGAAATGAAAGATTGCCTTTCAGCAAATAAAATAAATTCAGCAGCCACATCTTTACAGAATCAGTGTCCTTCTTCAGTTAAAAGTCCTACTGAACTTTCAGTGAGGGTCGAAGGAGTAGATGAAATTTGTATCCTTAACCATACCAGACACAATTTAGTATTCCAAGCAGAGTATTTTTTAAAACATGTCTAGAGGGGATCTTTTATCATCTTTCAGATTTCAGTTGTGGTTGATTTAGCGAAATCTGTGGTTGCTATAGGTAACGCTAACAACGTCTTAATAATACAAGTCACACAGTCAGTCTCTGGGGACAGGAAACGCGATTTGAGCAGCTAAAATGTGATGCTTTCTTTATAAATCCCTGTAGCTATACTTATATATCAAAATACCCAGAACCAGCTGTTCTTCCAGATTATGTCATTAAATGCAACATGCGCATGCACCGGCTCTTGTCTTCCAAACAGTGCAGAGTTCTTCTCTGTGAATCCCTTTGTCCATGTAAATTCAGGGAATGGACTCTGGCAATGCAAGCTACTGTACGGAGAGGTAATTAATGGGTGTAAATATATTTAATGGTTATAGCAGAATAAATGCAGACCATATTAAATAATATCAAAAAACTGGGTTTGATATGACGAAAATTTTTAGGATTATAACTTTAAGACTCTCAGCACCAAGAGCCTGCTGCTTTTAGCCATCTAATCATGATTTGAGCTGTGCCACCAGGTGAATGCGAGTAACTAGATGGTAGGACACGCAACCAAAAGCACCCCGGACTTGCACCAGGAGTGAGCCACTGTTTATTAGAGTATACAATATCTGCCATTACTGATTATTAGGAAATAGACTGAATAGTCTGAATAGTCCTTGTTCAGTACCATTAATTATTTTTCAGTCTACTGCAGCACCTGCTTTTCTACAATGGAGCGCAGACAAAGGAGAAGGAAGAACTAATAAATATAATGTGATGTTATCATGTTGTTATTTCAAGGCCACAGTCCAAGTTCTGTGTTCACCAACCTGTACAGAAAAAAAAGCCACTGCTGGATCCCCTTTCTCTTTTTAGCATGCAGCACAAGATTTTCTACACAGCTGAATATTTCAGTTGACTCAGTTTTCTGATGAAGCGTGGCTGCTAAAACAAAAGCATGTTGCTGGCAGAGAGGCAGTGAGTGCTTGTCTCAGTGCTTGTCTCTGTTTCAGGTCTGACAGAGCTGATGTCGAGTGACTGCTCTGCTGCTGGCAGCCTGCTCTCCTGGAGCAGGTAGACCAGGAGATGAATGCAGGTAGAGTCGACACGCACAACTGGTCAGACCGAGCTTGAGATAGATGGAACAAATGGCTCCACGTGCACACAACATGCACGCAAACCCATACACACCACCTTCAACTAAGAATGACCTAGCTGTACACCCAGTGTCTGCAAATCTTGAGGTATACATGCAGTCCTCCTGGCAATGATGGGGGTCTGACAGAGTGGATGTGAAGTGACGGGGCTGCTGCTGTCAGCCTGCTCTCCTGGAGCAGGTAAACCAGGTAGGGTAAACACACACAGCTGGTTTCACAGAGCTGCAGAGAAGGGTGAAATACACACATACAAGGAAAAAAAGCATAGAGGAACATGAAAAGCCACACTAAAGGTAAGAGGAATTGGTTTTATTTAAGAGGGAAATTAAGGAGGACACTACCCTGTATTATATTGATGAGCATGTACTGGATTTTTTTTAAAGCTTCTCACTAATAGGTGGGCACACAGGCTGACACAACAGACAGCAGCAGGAGAAGCAAGCAGACAACTTTGGCTCAAATGGATTAACAAGCAGACATGAAGGTAACTAGGTCAATGCGTGGGTAGAGTCCACAGCCTCAACAAGAGACTATTAGTTCCTGGTCGTGGCCCAGCCTGTCAGTTGTGATAGCAGCAGGTAGAAGGTTGAGACTGTGGCACACCAGCTGTGGCCCACTGGTACCCTCTCCTCCTCCGTCCCTCCACCATCTCTGCAACACAAACACATGCTAAACAGGCCACTGTCTCCACTGCCTCCCACATTCAGCTGCAAATGAGCCCGCTTTGGGTCCCATCCACGTTTGATGTCATGAATAATGAGAATGAATTTTCATTTGCGCAGGTTTCTGAAAACTAACGCCTATTGTTTAGGTCCCTCACATCAAGCAGTCAGGTTTGCGAGTCTGTTCCTGTTCAAGTTACAAACCCTTACAATTCAAACTCACACATTAGAGATTTTGTAAAATGAATACACTGATATTGTGGCTTTAGTCCAATAAACAGTGACTTTCTGAGGATTGGTACATTCAGTATCTCAGGATGTGAAGCATCCATGTGAGGTAGACATGCGGACCTCCTGGCCATGATGGACATCTGATAAAGTGAACATGAAGTGATGCCTCGCCTCCTGGCAGACATACAAGAAACACACATACCAGAAAAACATGAAGCTCACAAAAGCACACAATAAACCACATCCTGGAAACCACAAACAGCACAAAACACATCATTTCAGGTGCAATGAGAACAAACAGTCTCTGGTTGCACAGTGCATCTCCATGCACTCACTATAAGTAACCAGACTGATGTGGCTTTTTGCAGTAATCTGATTTCTTCAACGGCATCTAAACAACAAACCTGGTTTTCAGGGTGTTGAAGAAACATGATATCCCAAACTAGATTTCCAGTTTTTAGAAGAGCGCATGTGTAAAAGGGTTTTTTTGGGGAGTTTTTCCTTATCCGAATCGAGGGTCTAGGATAGAGGGTGTCGTATGCTGTACAGATTGTAAAGCCCCTTGAGGCTAGCCTATATAAATACAACTGACTTGACATGACTATGACAAAGATGTTAAGTAATAGTTTGACATTTTGGGAAATACGCTACACTTTCTTGCAGAGAGTTAGATGAGACGATTGATACCACTGTCATATGTCTGTTAAATATGAAGCTGGAGCCAGGAGACGTTAGCTTAGCTTAGCATAAAGACTGGAAATGGGGAAACAGCGAGCCTGGCTCTGTCAAACAGGTAAAAACAAAATCTCTCTTCCAGCACCTCTAAAGCTCACTAATTAACATGTTATAGCCAGTTTGTTTAATCTGTACAAAACCCGAAATGTTAAAACAACAATATGTGGTTTTATGTGGGCTATGTGCCGGACTATTTCTTGGCCAAATTACTTCCTGCAGTCTTGTCTTCACTGTAAGGTGGCCAGGCAACAAGATATGCAAGGGATATAATGTGTTAACTAATAAGCTTTAGAGGTGCTGATGGTGGATTTCTTTACCTTTGGACTGATGCTTCTCCCCCTGTTTCTAGTCTTCATGCAAAGCTAAACTAAGCTAAGCTAACCGTCTCTTGGCTGTTGACTAGTTAACAGACAGATATCGCTCATCTCATTCACCTCTCATGAAAGGAAAGATAATTACACATGGCGTTGCATTCTTGTATTGATTGAAATAACTTAAAGTTCCCCTCCACTCAAAAATGTGTTTGTCTTCTTGTTCCTACAGTTGAATGTTTGAGCTTCACTGTGCAGAATGATGTGTGTGCAGAGTTTGACACTAGAAGGATGTTTTCACATTCATCTGCTGAAAGTGGAAATTTTCTATTTTCTCATTGAAAATCAGATTTTAAGGGCGGGCCATAAATAGTTTGGAAGCCAATCCTGGTCCTGTATTGAACTTATACAAGTGTGATGTAGAAACTTGAAGCTGCCAGTGCTCATACACTGAAAATGGACTTTACGGTGAAGTAGGAGACATCTTGTGTCCAGCAGGAAAGCTTTAGAAATGAACAAAATTAGCATTTTCATAGATTCTGGAATTTTGGAGCTAGAGGAGTAGATGCCTTTCAGACAAATCATATCGGACACACATTGTTGTTCCAAGCAGACTATATGTATATACTGCATGTTTTAATACATGTCTGGAGAGGATCTGTAATTCAAAGTCTGCAGAACTTCTCAGCCACTCTCACACACCCGAATTACTTGAAAATGTGTCAGGCGAGCCGAAACATTACATGGAAATTCTTCAGTATAAAGATGGAGTACTCTATGGATGTGGAGCAGAGTGAGAGAAACAACTGTGAGGCAGTAAAAGTAGCAGGTCTAGCTCTTATCGACTAACTGGCGGGTTAAAAGTCGGATGTAATTGAAGCCCACAGGCTGCTACAAGCTACTATCGACTGGCTGCTTACGCCAGTCTATAACGGAGTAACAGTTAACCAGTCAGCTTATCATCCTTGTTGACAATGCTGAGGTGCGACTCAGCCAACGAGTTATCCTGTGTCATGTGTTTGGTACGTGACCGTTAGAAAGATGTTATCAGCACTGATGATGAATAAGCTCTGCTGCTGGAGAAGCTCTTTATCTTTCAGCTGTGTCTGTGGCTGAAGATATGTTGAATGTGGCCCATTGATTTCCTCATTACCCTCAGCCTACTAAACAACCAGGCGACTGCTAATGCACTAGTCATTACCATTCACCTTGCTGGACAAGGTCTCTGAAGGCAAACCTTTCTCCACAATCCCCACAGACATTTCACTTTTATTCAAAACACTTCCAATAGTGCTTTGCTTACATTTATAAAATTTTTATGGTGCAAGCTGATCACTAGTTTGAAAGTAGCTAGTAGTAAGAACTTAGAAAGGACGTTATGTGCAAACTTAGTGATGGCTTTACGAATAGAATGGATTTACTTAACATTCATCTACGCACAACAGGCGAGCAACAGCAGCAAAACCCTCAGCCATGCTTTGTTTTACATTTTATGAGGTTCTCAACTACAGCAGCTTTGGTGATTGCCTGACTTTTCCTCTGACACCACCATGAGGCTGACATTTTTTTGCTTTTGGTAAAATGTCTCGACAACTATTGGATGGATTACAGACACTAATAGTACACACATTCACAGAGATTCACATTCAGAGCATGCTAGCATGCTGCCGTTAGCACTTAGCTTGAAGCACTGCTGTGCATGGCTGTAGGCTCTTAGTCTTGTTCTTCTCCAAAGACATGCAGGTTAAGAGAATTGAAAATTCAAAATGGCCTTTAAGTGTAAATGAGTGTGAATGTGTTTGTCTGTCTGTATGTGACAGCCTAGTGTTAGACAAGCGCATGTTGTGATGGACTCCAGGCCAGGTTAAGCATTATAGAAAATGGATGAATTAACACTCATGGTCTTCCAAGGCTTCTTTCTTTTCAAATATGGTGAATTGACTTTAGCTTATTTTTATTTCCTAGTGTAGCCTATGTTTTTTCGCTGTTTTGTGTCTGTCACTCGCTGTGTCAATGCCATGTCAATCTAGAGTGTGTTTTTCACGGCTGCTCAACTGGGAGAAGTCTTTGAGAGGTTTTCACGTATAAGAAGCAGATGGGAGCAAAAAGTCAAAATGAACCATCAAAGGTTACACAAGGCTAATTGAATCATTGTATTTTGGCTCTATATTCCAACGCAATAGTATAGGCAAAAAAATCTGATAAAATATGTGAACTTCACTGCCCAGCTATTTGTCCATAATAACCTTGTTGTGGTGGGCAATGGTGTGGGTGCTTATTAAAGGAACAAAATATTTTTCCCTCCAGCCTGTCTTTCACATCCTCAAGGGACAATCATTACTAACATTACAAAGGCGAACTATTTAAACCCTTGCTCCTATTTCATACCGGCTGAAGAAGAGAACTCAAAAAAGAAAGAAAGGGAGGAAAAAAAGGAAACAAAAGCCGAGATAGACTCTGAGAGAACGTGGAGGAGAGACAGAGAACGGGAATGACAGAGAGAGGGAGAGACGGAAAGAGCAAGACACGTATAGAGAAAGAGATGGAGAAGAGGAGGCTCTTTTGGGGTGCACTGGGCTGTGAGACAGGTCCATTCACTCTGATCTAAACACTGTGTCCCACTGTGCATCAGTGCTCTCACCCAGGCAGCCAACACTGTGGCCACAGACTCAAAGTTAACCAGTCAACTCCATTACAGTGCAGGGGGCGTGTACAGACCTGCCACACCAAAGGGATCACGCCGGTCGGCCAAGAATATTAATTGCTTTTAAATGAAGTGGAAGTCTCTTTATTGGGTGTCTGGTGTTGGTTTGTTATCTGCAGGACTGAAAAGGCCTCACTGCTCTTTGGTCTCGCCGCCTTTGAAAGAGAAACTGACTCTGGATGAGGTCATTGATCAGCGGGGGCTGTATACTCCCAGTGGGTTTTTGTGTGTCCTGCCCCTTTAACTACCGCTATTGTACTCTGCTCATTCAATCCTCAATGCACTGCTGCCAATAAACATATTAATGTTAATGACGCTTCCTCCCAAGTGTAGATTCAGTGCAAAGTATGTTTATGTACTATGGAACATGATTTGTTTGTTAAGCATGTAACTTTTAGGAAGGAGGCTCATTGTAGCACTGCAATGCATTGCTTAGTAATGTGTTACAGTAATGTGGTTTTATTTCAGTAACAAGTGTTTGAAATTCAGTACTTTACATTAATCCAATAATGCCTCGTTGCTTCGACAGTTTGGGCGTCAGCTTGTTCGCTGTCTTACATGAGTTTGATGGAGGGTTGATATCACTTTGGTCTCGCTATGTTCAGTTGACAAAGTGGTCTGGTATGTTAGCTTAGCACAGGGACTGGAGGTGTGGGGAGGCTAATAGCGGGAGGCTCGTGATGGACAACAGAGACAGCCAAAGGCTTAAGTAAGATGATTTTTGGTAGCCTTGCCAGCTTGTCTACTTGTACTGTGGAAGAAGCTTGTACATAACACACATGTAATATAAAAGCTAGCACAGCCAGTAGTGGTTAGCTGGCAGTAAACATGCTAGCAGATTAGCTCACTGGCGGTAGCTAGTGCGGGTGTGGGTGCTTTGGAGGTACCGTGGAGCTGGGCTGAGTAATAAAAGCAAAGTAATTAATAATGCAACTAATTATTTTGCTGTTGAGCAATGTAATTACTTTTTGAAGAGTAATATGAGTAATATGTGAGATTTTATTTTATTTTTCACTTCACACTGCTGATGCTCAGCATGCCATCATTATGACATTTTATGGATCATAAAAAATTAACATTGTCCTGTCACAACAGATACTGTAACAAAACAAATGCAAGCACCATGTAGCTCACACTAGGCTTTATTATTTTGTCACCTAGGTAATTCCTCACTGCCTGGCTGTGACTGAATGCCTTTCCACCTGTGAGCCCTGTCGGGACTACAATGGCTGCTGTAGCTCAAATCATGTACACTGTGTCCACCTCTCTGGTCCCTACTGAGCTCTGTGTCTGAGGCCTAGCAGGCTAGCAGGGGGAGAGGATAGAGGACATTATCTATAATTCCCCGTGCCGTCTCTCTCTCAAAAGGGGCCCAGGCACCAAACAAAGCCCTGCTGCTAGACAGCTCTGGAGATGAAGACGAAGCTGAGGTTTCACATCCCCATGAATAAGGTTAGATATTAATCCAGCTAAGAGAAGAAAAAACATGCTACAGGTTGCTTTCTCAGCTTCCTTTGTGGGAGTATTTCTTTGTGTTGCTCTCTGTCTGCCTCGTGAATAGGACCCCCCTCCTTCTTACTATATCCCTTGAAAAAATTGGCTTCTAAATACAAGCTATTAGAATATTTGTGTAGATGAGTAATAAGTTATTAGTTGCAATTACTGGTCATCTATTAGTCTGGTATAATAGACTGATTAGGCAGCGGGCCTTTTAACTTCTGAAGAAGTAATTTGGAAGACAGCCTACCTTTGACAAAGCAAAGAAAGGCTTCCTTTATTCAAGCCATATCTGGCTATTGTACTAACAGACATGTTATAATGGGATTACTAGCGACTACAGTGGACTGATAAAATCAATGGCGAATGCATCATTTTGTATAATTCACAGGTACTGGAGATGAGAAGAGATCTTGGCTAGTGAGAGGGCACTTCAAACAGGATGAATAGGGAGTGGTATATGCATTACACAACCTATATTTAATGTAATTTACTGCATATGGGAAATGGTGGTGAAAAATTTTACTCCTTCCATGTTTATTCAAGGTGACTTCAACACATTTTGACTTATGGAGATTATTTGAGGGGAGGGCTTTTTGGAGCCATGCTTGCCACACAATGTTACATTTTGGCCTGTTTGAGAGTGACCTGTGTTTGACCTTGGAGAAATTGGAAGCATAGTTTCTTCTGTACAGGTATGGTCCTTTTTCAAGGATGATGACAAAATGTCCATTCATATACTGTGTGAGTTTTCCAAGGACACCCCATTGTTATTAAACATATCCCTGCCTGAGATCTTTCATAATAAAGAACAATGGCGGCTCTTGTGGTCACGGTGCTTGGACTACTTCTGTTTTCAGAAGAACTATTTTCCTCTTTCTCTTGCCTTCTCCATTATCTTCAATCCTGGTAAATCTTTGCCGCTGTATTAACCAAACTGTTTCCACACATTTGTGCGCATGAAAAAAATCTCATCCAAAAGCGAGGGCAGCTGTGTGAGGGAAAAACTGCACTAACATTATGTGCCACGGGATTGACCTGAAAGGAATCAGAAACACAAAATGAGGGTTGTCCCTGAACACCGGTCTCTTCTGCTGTGCAGCACACAGATGAACAGAGGAGGTTCTTCGTGCCTCTCCTGCCTTCAGTTACTGGCTCAAGTTGTGCTCCATGCCTCCTCATTTACCAGCGGCCACAGATGGAGCACAGTGTTGACACTGGGCCAGATAACCCAGAACAATATCATCTTTCCATTGGTGGCAGACAAGACAAGTGTATTGCTTTCTTTCCTACCCACTTGTCTCCTCTCTTTATACCCCTGCTTCTTCCTCGCCTGTTGTTTATTCTAATGTGGTCCGGATGGAGCAGCTGGTGGTGACATGGGGTTGATTATGCTGTTCCCACAGTGACATATTCAAAGGCGGACGAGGAAGGCACCATTGTTTCCTCTGATCTGTGGATGACAGCCCTGCCTGTTGCACCAGCTCCACACTGGCGATCTCATGGTGAGAGGGGAGCAGGGCGTGCGTGCGTGCAGGGACGCGTACAGTACTTGCCAGGGTTTGAAGGGAAACACCAATACCAGGACATTTGGTATGAGTCTGCTGATTATCAGTGTTTTTGTGCCAGTATGAAATAAGAACATTTCAATGGTTACCTGCTGCATTTTCTCATTGCATCCAGCATCAAGATACACTACAACTCTCCACTGAAACCCAGGCTAATCAAATTACTGTAGGGTGAGCAGCTTTTTAAGGCCAGATGTCTTAGGATAGATGTCAAGTGGAAGGAACACTCAACATTTTTGCCTGTTAAAGAAATTTCTCAGAAAAAGAGTTTGATCAACATCACACAACTCTTCTCTAACATGCTATTCTTAATTCTTGGTTGCTTTTGTATGAAGTCCACCAATTATACATGTGACTTTAAATATAACAACATTACAACCATTTTTTCCCCAATTCTTTTTACCAAATAAAATATTCAATAATAATAGATTTTAAAAAAGGTTTACAAGAAAAAATACAACCAAAATTTCAAATGATTTCATTCTATTATCATCACCCATCAATGGGTAAACAGGTTGAATCTTTTTTTAGTTGCTCTTCTGGAGCTTTCGATCCTATCACATGATCTTCATCATTCATCGTTAAAAAGCCACGGTCAAGATTTCGTAAAAGTGCTCAGAAATTTGAACGTCTACAATCCATGACGACTGGCAAGCTCTATCTGCTGATGAAGATCATGTGGTATGATTGAAAGCTTCAGAACAGCCATTAAATGGACCCTGAGGTGCAACTGTTTTGTCAAGAGGTTGAATTTCCATTCCAATGATATAGCAAATTCTATACTCGTCATTTTCAAACCCAAACCCTTTAGCCCTTTAGTTAATGTTTGCCTCTTTATTAGTCCAAACTACAATATTTCCTCAATTTAACCAAGTGTTTTTGGTTGCCTGTTCCTAATCATACTTTAGTTTACTTGCCATAATCATAATCTTTACCTAAACTCATACAAACTGTAGTTGCAGATGTGCAGATGACTGGAGGGCGACAATTTCTAACATAACATTGGCATTGAGTCTAATCTGGGGTTTTGCAGAATCGTCCAATACTGATGTTCTTGTCTGGTGATAGGGTTTGCGTTGACCTCAACACTTCTCTCCTCTGGCTAAAATTTACATTATCCTCAAAACATTCCTGTGTCTTGAGAGCTGTACAAAGTAGCTTCAAATCTAGTGGTCACAACCCAACCAGTCTAGTTCCTCATTTAACCCTCTCAGGGTTAAAAGGATCAATTGTTTTAAAATTCAAAATCCTTCCTTTTTAGTAGCAGCTTCTCTAAATTTGACCCTCTTCTCGATAAAGATACCTTCTCTCATTCTTATCTATTTAAGGGAAGAGATTGGATGATTCATTTTCAAGAAGTGTGCTTTTTTACATTGTACAGTACAGTACAGTATAGTGCTTTTATGTTCTGCTGTTCTTGGTTTGAGTTCTCTTGTTGCTAACCTTTTATAATCCATAGAGAATAACCTCTTCCACATGGACATGTTCACAAATAAATCCCGTTCCTTGTGTTACAAGAAATGAATGTGAAAAAAAAATCAATCAAGGCATACAAAAAACATGTAGTGTAGGTTTTCTGTCGCAGAGGAACCTCCATTGCTTATCAGACTATTCCCAGTCCATGCAAAGCATGCACACACACACACACACACACACACACACACACACACATACACACACAGTGCATACACATACACTCAGCCGGCAGCTCTACTTTGTTGAAAAGCATATAGGACAATACCATGCACACAAGCAAAGAAGAATAGTGCAGCTAGTCACTCAGTCAGTCCAGCTACTTCATCACAAGGCCCAGTTTGGATCATTTGGTTGGTAATTGCTGCCCACAAGCGAGCCACTCCACATGAATGGAAGTGCAGTAAAGCATCAGCGGCCATGATCAGTGTCTGCTCCCAGGTAATAGCCCCAACCCCCCCTCCGCTCCATCCCTGCTCCCCTCTCCCAGGCTGCTGCCTCTCCTGTTGAATGAGAGGATAAAAGTAGCGAGGGTGAGGCAGAGGGCTTTAGCAGAAAAGGGACGGTGGGGGGTGGTTTGGGGGCGATATAGGCAGTCCATAATTACCTGTAATGAGACTTTTGTCTTGGAGCATTACAGGGATGTTCTTGAAGTCACCCCGGAGGTGGTTTTCAGATGGAGGAAGAGCCGCGCACGCCTCAAGTCCTCTCATCACCCATCTCATCCATATGTGCAGTAATAAGTAATTACTGAAGTCTCATTGAAGTCCATGTAGAGTATTCTCCCTCTCCCTCTCTCTCAGCAGATGAATACCCGCCACTCACCTATTACACAAAGTGACACTCCTGGAGATCCGACGTGTCATCTCAATCTTCCTCTTCAGAACTACTCGTTCCTCTCCTCCATCCCCCCCACAGTTTGAGAAAACAGCTGGCACCCTTTGATGTCTGACTGGCCTCGCAGTTGGCTCACGTTCGCTGCTGTATCTGACAGGGTATCTATTCATGCTATTCTCAGGACGCTGAAATCGTTTTCTATATGGCACCATGCTGCAAATACCGATCATGGGCTGCCTGCACTGCTTCCTGACACCTAAAAATTGATAGCTCTCTCCTAGTGACCAAAATTACAGAAATGCTTTGACTGTTTGGTCCATTGAACACCCCTTTTCTATATCTGCCAAAAGGATCCACTGATTTTTAGGGATAAAAGAATCCACCAAAATCACCTCTGCGTCACCACCTGTATTTGTTTTCCATTTGTTATATTATAATTCTGAGTTTTATTTTTGTGGTCATCATTTAGAGAATGATGAAACAAGCGGCTACACAATAAGGTAGGTTGTAAAGAAGCCACCAACTTAGCCAGATTGACTAACCAACCACCGGGTAACAAACTGGTTCACAGCAACTAGTATGAATTGAAAAAAAGTAATAATCATAAAACTTTGTTGGCTATTTGTATGGTAATTACCTTGAACTTGGAGTCTGGGGGCAGTGTAACAAGCTGTAAACACAACACTGACATATTTTATATGATAAAGTCATGACATAGAGCAGACAACAGACATGTAGCAACGCTAGCATTGATTTGAAAGTCATGTTTCTGACCACCTGATGGATGTAAGTCCAATATTCACTCTCCTTTTAGCTCTGGTTTGGTCTCCACCAGCTCCTATGTCCACCAGCTAATCGCTAACTCTGTCTCTCAGCCTTTTGGTGTTGGACATGTAGTGCACAGTAAAACAGCTCCCTACTTCTGTTGGAAACAAGGTTGATGAAAGTGGTGAGACCGAACCAAAACATTTAAGTTGCACGCCATAAGATCAAAACAATGAGCTAAAAGGCTCTGTAGAGCTGAGCTAATCCTCTGTGGGTTTGTCACTACAAGCGACCCTGTTCACATTGCACATAGTAGTTTAATTCATATAATATATAATAGTAGTCACATTATATGGACCTGAATAGTCAATATAATATATACTAGTATAAATATAATAGTGCAGCTTTAAGTAATATGAAGAACATCTCAATTACATACAGTGTGTTAGATGCCGGTGAAGCCCCGTACAGGGCTCACAGAATTTCTAAAGACTATTTTAAGGTGGTGT
Source organism: Maccullochella peelii (assembly GCA_002120245.1). Lineage (NCBI taxonomy): Eukaryota > Metazoa > Chordata > Actinopteri > Centrarchiformes > Percichthyidae > Maccullochella > Maccullochella peelii. Next base: position 24,688 of record LKNJ01004676.1, on the reverse strand, counting down.
CGAGGAAACTCGTCTAGCTTCTAACTGCCTACCTCCGGTCATCAACCCTACTGCCTCTGATAACTACACCTGACTGAGCAGCCTTATTTGTCAGACTAAATCATCAGACACGCCCATTAACGGCAGCTTTCCTCTTATAGATCTGCAGCTCTTGGTAAGTTGCTAGGTTTGTGTTTTGATGGTCGGAACTTAAGCCTTCAGGGTCTGTTTAATCAAAATAGTGGACAAAAATTAAAATAACCTTTCAGAACCTTATAGTTGTGGAGCACCCAGTTACTTAACTTTTTACAATCACGAGACGCTAATATAAAGGAATAATGGAACAATTTACTTTGCATTACTTCTCATATTTATTGTAGGAATATTAGCAGGGGTATAACAACAGCTTTGTAAATCAAGAATTTATCAATTACAACAATGATCAAATTACAACTTTCTCTCATCTCTACTAAGTCTGAATCTCTGAAATTTCTGGGTAGGAGAGGGGAGGCTTAGCTTGGCCTCTGCAAACCTTCCATGATCCTCCTGCCAAGGAGAAGAGTCCTCAAGGGAAATCCAAAACTCAATACAAAGACCAAAAGTCCCAGAGTGTTCTCCTCCTCTGTTGGCAGGGAGAGCGGAGGCTCCCTGAGCTCCAATCTGGCCAACAACGGTCCGTTCTCTGAGTCTCCTTGTGTTCCTCAGTAGATGTTGCCGATCTGTCAGGGTCCTTGTGGTGCTGGCTGTACGATTCTTTGTAAATCCAAAGTGTTCTCTCACTGCTCGCACCGCTGTGGGTACTTTTCCTCTAGCTCCTCTCTTTGATCTTGTCTTACCCAGTTGCTTCATTGATCTCACACACACACACATGCCCTTACACAGTTATTTCCTCTTTACTCATACATTCTGTTCAAACTCTAGGTACTTTTCCACATCTCTTTACTTTGGGTTGACACCCTATTGCTTCATACCGCCCAAGTGTCTTTTCACATACATATCCAGTGCATCATTATTATCACAGTTAAACTTCTTAATGATTTATTTGACCAATACGATTAATCTTTAACTATCTTTTTCTTACTGATTACAATTACATCATGTAATAAAAAACAATGAGAAAATCACTTTTCTCTTATCTAATAGTCTGTTGTGTCCATGTGTCCTGTTTACATTGATTCTAGAGGCCTGTTCATGTTGTTTATGGGAGGCAATCCTCTGGGGTCTCAATCCTACTAGATTTTAAGATTGCAAATTAAATATTAATTGAATGGATATCAGAATGCAAAGACATTGTATTTTCATAATGAGCCCTGAAGTACACACACACAAACACACGCAAAAAAACACTGCATATGTTGTCAAGAGCTCATTTCCTCTCTCTGTGCTTTCTCCCTCAACCCGTCAACTTGTTTCCAAGGCCTCCAGTTCTTAACATACCATCAACCCTGAACACCATTATTAAATCAATGGTGCACAAAATTCTAATAAGTTAAACAGGAACATTTTGAATGCCGTACGAAGAATGGCGTAATTTGACCTGCTAGGAAAGTCACACACTTATATAATTATATTTATATGAACTTGAAAATCAAGCTGAAGGGCAAACGCTGCATTGTTTGAATCAATAAATGATTTATCTACCATCTTAGCGCCACTGTGATGAAAAAGCACGAGAGGCATTTGAAGAAGAAACACAAGAGCAATGATGAGGTCACCAGTAGGTACTCCATACCTGAGGTAGCTCTCAGGTGGGGTTTTAAAACGAGGCACTTTGATTGTATGTTTGGGTTCGTGTGTGTGTGTGTGTGTGTGTGTGTGTGTGCGCGAGTTCTTGAGACTTCTACCAGACTTTTTTGTTGTCATAGTGGAAAATGACCCTTGGTGACCGCACGTGCTTAGACTCATACACATACACACACACACACACACACACACACACAGGCGCACACACACACACACACACACACAGGCGTGCACACACTCCCACACACACAAACAAAACAGCTGTGCGGGTGGGCCTTGTCATTAGTCCTGCTTGTTTTTCTTTTGATTGAGGGAAGTTGCATTGCGGTGCAACTCTCAATGCGCAGTTTGAGAGTGAGTGTGTGTGCCATGTGGATCCGTTCTCAGTGTCCACTCGGCACTGGGACTAATTTGCATTCCTTTGTGTGTGAATAAAGGACACCTATTCTGAGGACAGAGTTTACCAGCTGCCATCCAGTACTAGTCCTTATTAGAGCCCTGCTGTTCCTCTGAGAACGCCAGCACATGTTCAACACACGCTGCCGCTCACACACGGGCACACACGCACACACGCACACTCAAGGACACGTGCACCCCCACAGTCATAATCTATTCATACACAAATGAAAACACACTAACACAGATGTACAAAAAGAAACAAACACATCTTTACATAGAGACACTTGCAGAGGGTTCGAGCAGTGATTGCCAACACCAGTGGTAATCCTCTGTAGTTATCAATGAAAGCCAAAGATCACCGTCTCACACACATGTCAGTGCTTAGTTTTTTTTTTTAGATAAATCCCATGTAATACAATCACATAAGTAATTCAGGTTAAGATCAGAATAACCTGTATAGCTCTGATTTTGGTTCTCACTGCCTGCTAACTGCTAACTTAAGCCCCATCCATGCGTCTCTAAGGAAGGTGCGGTGATTTTAACATTATCTGCACTGGTCTGTCAGTATAGGAAAGTTCTGAAGCGTCTTTTTTCTATGATTTCTAAGTGGATTTATGGACGTTTGTCTCCCCTTCAACTCTCCGGCACCCCCCCGGAGAGGCGTTTGTCTTTCTCTTTTGGCATTGTCCTGCGGTCTGTCCATGTCTGTTACAAGCCATTTCATTGTTGAATCTTCTACAAGCATTCTTCTCAAGTTCACAAATTGTTTAAATGCAGTGAAGAGTCATGGGGAGATTGTTAAATACAAATGAAATTCTTAACCGTAAGTTCATGGTGTTGATTTCGATGCATTAAAAGACAAGCATCATGTGCAACCAGCGCATACACATGTGAAAAAAATATGTACCATACCCTGCAGCACATGAAAATAAGTCCTTCCCTGCATCTGTGGCCATTTTGTTAAAAGAGCAACATGTAATGTTTCACCCTCATAAATTCACTTCATTCATTGTCATTACAGAGCTGTTCAGTTTTGTGCGAACAGTTTATTTTGCATGTTAAAACCACAGAGAAAACATGAGAATAACAAAGAATACAGTGCACAAAGGAAAAACAAGGAGGTGGGAGGAGCTTATTCATGACCTCTACCTAAATAATATTCACAATATTAAATATATACATGTACATAACAGTTTTAGTATTTCTGTGGTAACAAATAAGACCATTACCAAAAAGATTGGCAGCCTACATTCCTTGACAGTGGATCAGAGTTTGCAGTTTAGTGTTTTTTGATAGCAAAAAGTAGGATTCTTTTTGACACAAAACAGGAAGTTTGCAATTACTATACAACTTAACGCCTGTTAAATTCCAATGACATGATTCAACTTCACTGGAGCTTCCATAGCTCAATAATGTTTCTTTTTAAAAAGCTTTCGGGTCATGTAAAATATTTCTCTTCTTCTTCTATTTTGTCATTATTTGTGCACAGGCAGTTCTCCAACACAGACAGGGACCAACATGATTATCCTGCGTTTAGTTGCAAAACTGCAAAACCTCTTCTGGCTTCTGTGTAGGGCTGTTGTCATCTCTCATCACACAGTATGCTGAAAACTCAGTTCTACCTACATCATTTCAGTAGGTACACTTCTTCTACCAAGAAGGTTAGCTGCACAGGTGCAGACTATGGCAGCAGCTCTGCTATAGTGAAGCCTACAAATATAACAAATGTTTTTATTGCTACAAATGCTACAGATGCTATTACATACATGCTGTATCTTTAACTGTCATGTCAATTTTCTGGTGGGAACTTGAAAATAATTTCAGTTCATAATAAAAGTAAATCAAATATTATTTTTGATGTATTTTATGTTATTTCCAAGGTTAAGATGTTCATGTTAAAATACCTTCAGAAAAAGAAAAAAAGGAGTAAGTAAAAGTAGTAGTACTACATATTAATGAGTTTTGAGTAGGTACAGTAGCACATTTACACTTGCCAGTATGCATACTAAATTCATTTTATTTTTGAGTGTGGTCTTATGCACAATAGAAATAGAGTCACAGTTTTAAAACAAACTGTGGACAATAATGACAAAGCTCCAGTATTTAAAATATAAAAAAACAGGTTATTTGAATTTAAAATTAATTTCAGGCATCTCTTGGCGCACACCTTGTTTCTTGTTAGTACAATACAAAGAAGTACATTTCTTGCATACTAAGGATTAGGTACATGCATAGGAGACATAAAAACAACAGTTTTTATGGGAAATGTAGTTGTCCATAAAAAGCAAACTGCTATATATATAGCACCTTTAACTCTTAATTGCCAGTGGTGATTATCAGTAGCACAATTCTGATGTGCTTGTGTTATGAGGAGCTGCAGTAGGAGGTCTATCAGTGTCACTTGCTGTCACTCCTCTGAATGTGAATGACTGTTAGATTAGGGGATGATTTGGGGTTTGAAAGGAGAAACAAATTGTTCAGTTTGGGCTAATTAGAACAGAAGATGTAGACAGTGACCAGCTCACCTTGGCTTGAATACCTAATTACAGAGTGGAAAAATTATCCAGCTCGCTCTCCAAAATTACTGTCAGGTTTAACAAACAGACAATCACCCTGACCATCTGAGGGGACAGACTTTGTATATTTTTTGCTGCTAATATAAAGCATACACTTCAGTCCCTCCTGCTCATGTATCTATGTGTGTGTGTGTGTGAAGTGGTTACAGATATTCAGTTCCATATAATGTGTTTTCCAGCCAATATTATTCCCCTATTGTTTGCATTTTCTTTATGCCTTTCTTTTCACCAGTTCTCCTTTATCTATTTTGCATTAATTGCATCTCTCTTAATTGTTCATCTGTTAAATAGAGAGTTAGTATGGCGCTAGTGAGGGACGACAATGGCACTTCAGAAATGTTGCCCACAAGCTAACACTCGAGTACACTTCAGCACGGTGACAAAGTGCAGTTTTTAGTGTTTAATCAAAAATCATTTTAAAGATAAAAGATATGCTAATTATGTTTGTTATTACACGCTAAACAATTGGTTTAGACATGCTGGTCACTGAAAAATGGAAGGTAGAGTAAGCGAGTGAGAACAAACTTGGAATCAAATTTAAATTTACATTTAAATTCTCTGTTGATGCTACAGTGATGGCGGCTGGGGGCTGTTTTTGTTCTCCAGCTTTCATTTGTCAGAAAACACCATGGATCTTTGAGGTTGTGACGCAGGATAGATGTGGGTGAGACACTGGGTTGTATAGTCAAGAAAGAAAGTAAAAAGCTTTGCCAAACTCCCCCAACCTGCAGTACCTCAAACCGTTCATGCATCCCTCCAGCACAACATCTCCGAAGGTCAAGAGGTCTGCAGCTGCAGAGATGCTTCGCCCATGTTTTCTGTGCAGGTCAGAGAGTTTTTTCTGTTTTGTGTACACACAAATAATTTACAAAAAATTTAAAGGACTTCTGTGAGAACTTTACACATTGTGTTACTGAAGGCTTTCGCCCATGCAATTGGCCTTCTCTGAGTTTAAAAGGGGCCCAGAGGTCACAGAACAAATGGTTACCGGTCATCCAGTGTCTGGCTGCCTGAAGCTTTCCTTGCAATATCAAATATAAACCATCAAATAAAAGATTCAGAATTTGTCTTGATAGGTTGAATCAAGAAAGAGATTATTACCTTGTGGCAACACCAATACTGAAAAAGATTAATTGGAATCCTCAATCCAGATTTATTTAATTAAAAATGATCTTTGAACCAGCACTGAGATGAACGCAAATGAAAGGTAGTCACTGAACTAAACCTACTAAACCTTCTATTCACAAGCTAAAGGTGATATGGGACTGCGCAGTAAATAGGCTGTTTCCTCTGCTCTGATATTTTGTTTCTTTTTTCACCATTACTCCGATTGTGGGATACTCATAGCTGAGAGAGGGGCTATGTGATGGAGTATGACCGCTGTCACAATACAGACAACAAAAAGGCTTGGTGAAAAATGTAATTTTCCCTCCTCTGTGGAGCTGCAGCAAAGGGGAGGGGAAAAAAATGAACCCGGCAGAATAATTTGCCTGCAACTACTAGAGCTTGTGGTAATTACTATAATGATGTCTTCAAGTAAAGGCACAGCCAGTGCCGCGATCACACAGAAGCTGATCAGAAAATAAAAATTTCAGGGGGCACACAAGGCAGCTACAGTCATCTCATTAATGCATGCTAAATAAGGAGAAATGACAGAAGGGTCCGTCTTGGCCTTTCACAAATATGAAGTATGGCAGACAGCTACGTTCTTATGATATTGGGGTTTATAGGTTGTTACGTGTTGAAAATAATAACATTTTTATGCCTTCTACAAATAAAATCACTTGTGTGACGGATAATACTGTATATTTGTATATTACAGCAGTTCCACTGAGGTCCTGTTTTCTGTATTTTTGGGGGGAATTCGTGTGGCTTTAATGACTTGAGGAGTTTTCATGTGACAATGACACATATTTCACATGTTGGGCTTTTTCGAGTAGATTCTGACATTTGTTAACACTTTGACTTTTTTGACTGTTTTAGGCAACAAAATAAAAAAAACCCAAATCACTACATTTAATTAAAATAAAGTGTTTACCAGTATCACAAACCAGGCAGTATGGAAAATGTTTTAACACTCCTCACCAAGACTGTATTTTTTTGGCCAACTGGCACTTTAACCTTCTCTATTTCTTTAGCATGAGCATTTCAACATAAGATACGTGTATGAATCAATTATGCTCTAATGTGTCAATTAGATGAGAGTTGAATGTCAGTTAAGGATAACTGCTAGCTAGCTTCGAACTAATTAACTGTCAAAGGAAACTGTACCCTGCAATGTTGTCATGTAATTTAAATAAAACAGTTAGGTGGGTCACCAAGCAGCATGTAGTATGTACAGCGATGTAGAAACGAGTATGCCTTCTCTCAGTGTTTATAAAAGGTATTTTATTTCAAGAATGTAGCTTGGCTAACGTTGTTGCTAGCTAACATTAGATATACTTGGAGCTGGATGCTAGGTTGGTTATCCCTCATTTTACTAACGTTACTTGTGTAACGTCACTCAAATTTTTAAATGTTATATTATTAGAATTAGGTGCATTTAGCTAACGCTTGTATGTAGAAACATACAACTCATGAAATGATAGCCTAGAAAGGATGTGTAAACGAAGACCTGGCTACATAGAGGTTGACATGACTGTAACAGTTAATGAATGTGGCTCAGTTTTTCTGTGTATCAGTGTCTGCGTACTTGTTTCTTAGATTGGCAGAGGGAATGCTGCCCTTCGACTGCTACCAATTCCCCAAACATTTCCCAGTAAAACAATAAAATTACATACATGCTGTATCTTTTACTACTACCCATCAGCCCCACACCAGCAATCATTTTTCACAGCAGGTCAGTCAAGAAGCTGTAATCTTCACATTGGATAAACTGTAACAATTGATTTATTGATTGGTTTTATTTATTTGCATTTGATTAATTGGTTATTATGAATCTATTTGCCTGTATCTGTGTGCGCTTGTCTGTGTCATTACTGTCATTTACCAATACCAATACTTTTAGTGTTAAAGGTTATTTGGATTACTTAAATACATTATTTGTAAAGCAAAGTATTCTAACCCTGACCTTCAAATCCCCCCACAGCATATGCATCAATAAAGCACCCTCTTAAAACCAGAGTCGTGTGTGTCGTTTCGGGAGAGCGGAGATAATGAAGATGTGACATGCAGAAACTAGGCTTCTCTAAGGAAGACAGCAGTGCACAGAAAACAGGAAACAGCAAACAAGGCTTTGTGACCAAAAGCAATTTCTTTGTGACTCTGCGACTGGCCCGAGACGACATGGTGGACATGCAGGGAAGGTAGAGGCTGCTGATATGCACAGATGTTCCCCCTCATATCCACAAGCGTGTGACCACAGTCACTGGTTCGCCCTCATCTGGCGCACGCTTACGCAGCTTGCCTCTTGGTCCCTCCACATTAGACACGGCCCTGTTTGATTCTGATGGGTCCTGAAAGCCAGGAGACATACGTGGCTGTAACAACATCAATGCGCTTCGCCAGGTTTTCAAGTCAGGGACATGTCTTATTATAATTACTACCTATGTATTATTTATTTTGTTCCAGAGAGACAAATCGTCATGGTACTCCCTGGGCGGTTTCGTGTTTTCCTCTCCTCCCTCCCTGTCCTCCTTTCCAGTCCTGGGAGAGGAGAGAAGACCACAGTTTGGGAAGAAGGCGAGGGCAGGGGGGACAATGGTGGGGGCAGCAGTGATCTGCAAATCATTTATTTACGTTTGGCATCTGCATAATGAGGCAGGGAGCCAATGGCAGCCCTGGCTGGCTGGAGACAGGGTGGCATGCCTTCAGTTTTAATGGGCACACTGAGGAAACTTCCAATCCTTCTTGACATTTCTCATAGTGAAATAAACGTGCTCTGGGTCAGAGTGTCTATTAGGAAGATAAGAGACGAACAAGTCAATTATACTTCAATGACTGCATAGCCAGGGGACCTCATTAACATGATCAGGGAGGTCCATGCCGCGGCAGCCCTCTCCTGTGTGTAGCTCCTGATTAAGTTGTGGAAGAATGACATGGCCCTTTTTCCCCTGCTTTATGTAGAAAAAGACACAGACGTAAATATATTCCAACCTACATAAGCAAGTACAAACACACACATATGGATACACATATACACACAGCGGCACATGCACGCAGCAGACATTGCCAGGACGCAGTGTCTGGCCAGCCAGCCAGAAATTGTTGACACATTCAAAAAAAGTGAGAGGCACAATCCATCAGGGGTTGTGGGGAGGTTTTATCTGCTGATAGGATCACGGAGGTGGATGCTTTGGGAAAACATTTGTGGCAGGGGATGTTGCGAGCTGTCATGCACAGCCTGGACTCATGGCCTAGGGTTGCAAGTGGAGGGTGGGTGAGTGGGTGGGGGAGGTAGCAGGCGAGCGGGCGGGGCACGGGCTGGAGCGGAGGTGCGGGTTTAAAAAAGCAGAGCCTGGGGTTTGGTGGGCGGAGTGGTGCATGTTCTTTCCCCCCTTTTCCTCTGTGCTGGCTTGTTTTCTCAGTGAGGACACTGCGATCTGTTGACGTTGATGGGATGAGTGCAGACAGGGTACAGGAAGCATTGGCTTGTCTTTTCTAGTGCTTGCATAGTGTGCATCATATCCAGCCACTGCTCGGCTAAGGCTCTAATTAATTAATTTGAGTGCCTATCTGGACCAGTGGGAATTGATCAGCAGTCATCTTATCAGTGAGAAAAGTGTTAGCTACTACTTTTGACTGGAAGAAAAACATTCATTCATCCGACACTTGTTGTCTTACATGATTTCAGCCATTACATTACTGCTTGATACCCATTCCATGCCTTCTTTTTGGTTTGAAAACAGATTAAAAGCTGTATTTATGAGTCCATGTAGATATTGTAAATGTATCTGAAATTGGAAAAATAGATTAAATTTAAAGCAGTATAGTTTTCTTGAATCATTTGGAAACATTGGCCAGAATTTCAGGATCGTTGAACACCTGCTGGGTATTTCAACTCAACTGTAGTAAAGTAAAATGTATTAATGTAGCACCTTTCTAGATCAGACATCACAAAGTGCTTCACAATAAAAGACTAAAACAATAGAGATAAAAGTGAATAAAAACAACAGGATCTGAAACCCCCTTTCTGACACTAAATGCTATTGACATCTTTCTCAGTTTTGACGTTTTGAAATTCTCCTACACAGCTGGACATAAAGAAACTGTCCTCTGATCAGCTGTGCTTAGAAACTGATCTAATTTCTATCAACTGGCCAACTGGCATCCTTATCAGAAAGCTTGTTTGCTGTAATTTTTGGATGCTCTCTGGTTTGCATGTGTTTGTGTGTGACCATGAAGAAGAGAGAAGAGACGGTAACAAGCCTTTGTCCACAGGCACACCAAGCACGCACAAAGGCGTCCCACTAGGAAAGGTCCCGGACATATCTGCTCACATACCTCCATTATTGCTCCCTGAAACATGAATGATTTGATTATTTGATGACAGCTTATTTCTTAAATCTGTTTCGGCACCATATGTGTCTAGTATGGGGCTCGGCCGCCATATGAATGTCTTGCCCTGGGGTCTGTGAGAGGCCAGTGCAGTTTTCAAACCTGGAGGGAGGATTGGCTTGTGAACTCAGACAGGCATACTGCGCTGTGCAAAAGGGCATCGGACTGGATTCAAGTGCATGTTCAAGGAAACATCTTCCTATTGCCCTCTCTCTTTTTTTTATTATGAATTAATAATGCTGCTTAAGGCTATAAGTGCTGTTTTTGAATATCTTCAAACCAATCAAATCAAGCAGAATAAAGCTATGGAAAGCCTCTCTTTCATTATTTCCATTGCCTTGCTGAGGAAGTATCCTTGTTATCATAATTGGTTCCCCAGTCTTTTCCCTTGCAGGAATTTTCAAACACGACAATGCTTCGCGATTCGAACTAACCCTAACCAGCTTTGCAACCTGTGTCTCGTCACTCTAATTGGTTCTTCAGTTGATCTGACTGGAAGACAGTGATGCCCTGATGATAAACAATGGCAGACTGTCCATACTGTTTACACAGACTCCAAATTAATTGAATTAATTTCCACTTCTTAAAGAATTTAATAATTATCCCAAGCCAAGGAATTTGACATGTTTCTATCAGTCCTGATGCAGTTTCACAGAAAGAAAATGCATTAGTCTTTGGTGATTGAAAATATTTAAATACATTTTTTTTTTCCACAAAGAAATCATTCTGTTTTAGCGCACTTTTAGTGAAACTATTTATATTAAATTGTGTTAGTGTAGTTTGTGCATTGCCTCTGGGTCGCGGCAGATGAATGTGGCGGTGCAGCTGGAGGTCACAAAGGTCAGGACACTGAGGCCTCCGAGACTTGCTTACTTCAACGAGGGCACCGTGAGGAGTGTCCGTCACTGCGTCCCTACTCTCATTCACACCTTATATAAGGAAGAACCTAACAGCTCACCATTAGAAATCACTCGACTGCAGGGATATCAAATGACTTGTCAAAAGACATACAGAATCTTACTGACTGAAAGTAATGCAAATGACCTCAGAAGCAGTCAGAATCATGTAAACACATTTGTCCCTGTTGAAGCATGCCATACAGCGCAGGGCATTTTCTGCTCTCTCAAATAAGTTTTCTAACAATTGATACTGGTCTTACTAATTCTCCACTTCTGAATATAGTGAATTCATGAGCTACGAAGGAGGTCACGCTGTGGTCTTGGGATACAAGTCTACCTGCATATAAAGTTCACCACCGCTTCAAAGTTTGTGTCACAACAAAATTTCCAGAGGAGAAAACTACGACAATGGAAAATGCACATACTTTTGACCATAGTCAAATATTTTAGCAGCTAACCCGGCGGCATTGCCGACACATTTTGTTTGTAGGTGCCACAAAGTTGAGAAGTGAAATGGACTATGAGACTGTGTAAACATGTGTATGCGGTGGTTGTGAGGGGTTTGGGGGCTGCTATTGTAGCCATTAGGATTCTTCTTGGCCATTTAGCCCTGCTAATGGCCTCTCTGCCACGCCAAATCACACTTCTCTCCAAATATTTAGACCTGAACTCCCAACATCCCCTCAGGGGACAGAACAAGCTCTTTAATTGATATACTGTGCATCCCCAAACCTTTGAATTTGGAGGAAGGGGGAAACTGGTAAACTGGTGTAAATAAAAGAACAAAAGGCTACAGCACCGAAAGAAGGATTTATCTTCTTCTCTGCGTTTGCTGGTGTCATACTGATGTCCCTGCTCCCTCAGATCTCTGCTGAAGCGATAATGCTGGCTGTGCCCTAACAAGACGTACAGCTATGGTTGACTTCACTCTTCCCAGGTCTCCTCATCAAAGCGGAAGAAGAAGACAGAATTGATTCACTTTAAATGTGATGAGGAAACACAGCACTTTATCTGTCTGCTTGTTCATTTGACATGTGAGAAATGAACATGCTGGGAAAGAAAACTCAGATGTACAAAACACCAAAATCACCAGCAGGAATTAATACGCTGCCTTTTTTGACACAGACTTTCATTTTGATCATCGGCTTGTCTGCGAAAATTTAGCGTTGCTTATTACTGTGGGGAACTGAAGCATTTAACAGTCATCCCTTCAATAACCTCTGAGCCATACGAAAGCTGTTATGTTTGGAACAGAGCACAGTACGAGTGCAACTATGCTCTCTTCGGCAGGTTGTTTTACTCTGCCTCTCCAGCAGAAATAGATAACACGACTTTATTAGACTTTTATATATTTAGACTTTATTTTGAAGCTCAAAAATATTGCTAGTTTAGGAGGTTTATGGCTTTTATTTCAATATGAAACTGGCTTGTAAAACAACTTGGCTGTATCTTGTAATAGCCCTGATAGAATATTTATATATATTCAAAATGTTGATTATTGTTTCAGATGTAACCCTAACCCTATAAGATTGTCAGACGCACCACAATGGACAGTTAAAATTTTATTCCAGGCATTCTTCTTCCTTGTCAAAACCTAGTGCCTACATTACCCATAATGCAACTCTGCCACTGCTGTTTGGTCGGAGATTCAGGTGCGTAATGCCAGCAGTGGCTAATGTAGCCTCGAGCTGCTGATGCAGAGATGAGGAGCGGGCTACAGAGGTCTGAAGAGCTCACTGGTTTGTAACTCCACACCCCCAGATTTTTTGTCATTTTCAAACTTGTAGTCTTCAGCCCTATTTTTCACACTATTTAGGTATGTTGTTATAAACTAACGTGGAGGGCAGCCGTGTCTCTCCAGAGAAAAGAAACAATCAAACTGTTGTTTCTTTTATTGCTGGTCTATCTCCTCACCACTCAATTGTATTTAACATGTAGCCGTGGCATTGAATGGTTAAATTAAAGGGAAACTCCAGTAGTTTTAAACCTGGGCCCTATTTTTACAAATTTTGGGGTCTAAATGACTAATACTTACCAAAGGTTTTGGAATTGGTGCAGTAGATCGCCTCCGCCAGCATCTGTGAACGGGCTGCAATGGCTGCAATGTAATCCTTTGGGGCAATTGCGTCTGTGAAAAGTCCATCCACTAAAAGTGCTTGTTTTTGCCACTGACAGGCTCAGACTGTTATTCTAAGTGTCTGACAACATTATGGAAAGGATCCCTACAGAGACAGACCTTTTTGTTAAACTCTTCTCTCCAACTCTGATTCACGTTTCCACTGTTGTCTTCCTGCAACAACTCAACCTCTCGTGAGATTTCAGAGCGAGACTTTTCCTTCAGTGAGACTTCTGTTTCTGGTTAAACAAAAAGGATCTTACTCTTTAACAAAATGGGCAAAAAAAAAGTTTTGGTAAGTATCAGTCATTTCAACCCTAAAATTTGTAAAATAGAGCCCAGGTTTAACAATACCAGAGTTTCACTTTAAGGTGTTGGAGAGTTAAAGGTACTTTGAATTACCACTCTGTGTATGCATGTGTCTATTGTAAGATGGTGAGAAGTCTGCCCCCACACCACGCACTGCTCCCAAAACATCTATTTGCCCCTTGAAAGCTAAAACAGGTCACAGTGTCAAAATGCTCATTTGAAGATCAGGGCCTGCTATAATTTTCACACACCCCTATGTTCTGGCTAATTGACCATAATTGCCAAATTAACTGGTCAGTAATTTCATTTTAATTATTCAGGTTTTTTCTCTTCCTATTCCTCCACTTTCCTCCATATTGTTAGATTTAAAGACAGGGCCTGTTTGGAGTGTCATGTTCAATAAAGCGGGCTGGGATGCGACCCAATTAATATCATTGGCTGAACCCTCAAACCGAAAAGAAAAATGGGAACTTAACGGGGACATTTCCTGAGGACATAATTGAATCTGATTGCATCAGCTTTAATTTGAGCAATGTTGCCTGCTGGGCATGAGTTTGTCTTGAAGTCATGCACGTTAAACTAAGAAAAGTCTCAAATAACTAAACATCCTCTGATCCTAAATTACTCACCTGTAAATGTTCTTGTGTCAGCAGGAAAGATGAATTCTGACACAGCTTAGAAACCCCATTAATGTGAATTTTTGCATTTATTTATTTATTAATTCCAGATTTTTAGAACGGTAGTACACTGAAATACTGTAACAATTAATATAAAAAAAGGACCAGTTCACTCAAATCACAAAAAGAAATATATTTTCCCACTTACCACCATCTGTATCTGGACACGCAGATATCTCTGGTTTTATTTGCCAGTGTTCTGGGACATAAAGCTCTGACTTCTGTTTCCAAAGTCATCTGCAGTCTGCGGTCTATCCTGAGTAATGCTGCAGAAGCATTCTATTCCTCTTCATTGTATTGGTATGGTAGCAGAGGTCTCACTATTTACATTTCAAGACCTGGGAAAATAAAGTTAAAACTGACTACATGGGCAGATACCACTAAGGGTAACTGAGAAACAATAGTGGATTTGGGTGAATTTATATTTACTTAAGTGCTAATAATATACAGTCATTCATGTATTCATTCTGTTTCCATACACGACAGCTCCTATTGAGTGTCACTGGGATGGTTGGCGCTTATCCCATCATGCACTGGATTGAAGGCTGGCAAACACCATCAACACCTCTCTCTCACATGGCCAACACATTGACAGATACACATTTTGGGGTCATAGTGGGCTACCTGTCATGTTTATCATTGGGCACCACAAATTTGAGGTATTTGTACTTGCACTTGCAACACTTAGCATATTCTCATTTACACATGCCACTTTATACTTCTACTCCACTACAACTCAGAGGGAAATCCACTACATTTCTGCAGCAGCTATAGTTTCTACTTACTATATATATATATATACTATATGATAAGCTTATATAATATGATACATTGTTATAGATAAAACCACTCAACAGTATTTGAAATAGTAAAAATTACCTCCAGCTTAACCAAGTAGACCAGTAAAAGGCTATTTAAACACACATACATATATATACATATATATATATAGCTCTTCTCTTCCTTGGTAGTCTTACGAGTATCCCTGCGCTGTGGACCTTCGGCTCACATTACCCAAGGCTAGTCCAGACTCTCGAAATTGGCACCTTATGATCCTCCAGGCCAAACTTAATGGGACACCAGAGTCCCAACCCGCCCCAACCAGCCCAGTGGATTAGTGCTACTCGGATAGGATCACATCCAGGCTCGTCACAGAGGCCCTTCAGACCAACTAACTGCAAATCTGAGGCGGCACCTCTGGGACCAAGACCTGCCTGAGTTTACTCATAGCCTCAGGTCATGTGGCCTCACTGACCAGCCTCGGTGCCCTCAGGGAATTGAAACAGCAGCAGCAGAGAGGGAAAAAGAGGCTGACCAACCCAGAAAGACCAGCATGGTCAGACACATGATGGTCACATGATGACCCCTCCCTATTTTCTGTGGACAAAGATCTGGACTAAAGAACATCTGGAGGGCATCGCCGCAAGCAGCAAGAGGCATGTCTTTGGCTGAAGTGGGGCTGGTCAGCATGGGAAGGGGAAGGAATGCAGGAGAGAAAGACAGAATTAGACCGACAAGGACAGATAAAAAGAAAGAGAGATCTAGTTCTCAACTTTTTCTACACATTTGGAAACTCTGCCCTTTAAAATAATCAACATGATTTATTAAACAAACGCTGCTGTTTATCGATTGACCATTTGCTAAGCTCTGTCCTCCTTAGTTACCACGCAGACGAAAAAAGAATGGCCAAAATCTGTGCAACACAGGCAGAGATATCCTGACTTTTAGTATGGGTCAAGCTCCAAAAAAGTTGGATCCTGTAATTCCCATGATGCAACTTGAGAGCATCTCCTCATTCGTCAGGTAAATGCCCAGGTCTTTCAAGCTCCACATCCCCAGTTAGTAATGCAGACTTTCTTTCATAAATATGTAGTCTCCAAGCACAAGCCCAGGTAACCTTGATGACATCGCCAGTTATTTTCAGAAAGACTTAAAAGTTCCTCCAGAGCCACAGAACATTTAGCACACATTATAGCTTACAACAGGCTGAGTAGCACTCACTGTGACAAGTAAACTGATCTTCGGTGGAGTGCCCCTTTAGTAAGAACATGTTTCAAATTTAAAAATGCAGTGTGTGTAGTAGCCTATGTGTAGGCATTCTGAATGTCCATGATTATCACACCAAGCTAAATCCACCACAGCCAGATATGGATGACATCTATAGCACAAGAGCGGAGTTAGTAGTTGCAGCTTTGACCCGTTTATTTTCACCTTTGTTTCACCAGTGTTTTATCTGAACGTCTGTTGTCCATTTCACTGATCTTCAAGACAACCTGTCTGTGAAGCTCAGCAGCTGAACAACAGCATCAGTGAGACACTACAATAACCAGCCTATGGCTTTGAATGCTGTACAAACAAGGACAAATCAGAACAAGCATAGCAGCCACTTGGTGAGAGCAAAAAAAGATATATGGAGACAGAGGGGGAGACGTGGCTGAGGCTCTTTATTGTGCATGAGAGTAAACAGAGGCAGAAATCTGAGCCTAATCGCAAAACCCACTAAAAGAACAGCATCAAAAGAATTAGGTCCATAGCGTCAGAGCTCAGCATAATGGAAGTTGACAGGAAACTAGTGAATTTGTGGTGGGCACGCAGCGGCCGAGATATCCGGCAAAACTTGTATGTTGACTAGTCTTTTATCTGATTGGATTACTGTTACTTAAACCACATGCAGTCAAGCGTAAGTAACGCAGAGCTTTTTTTTTAGATTCAGTCCCTCTCTCTCGGTTTGTTATGATCCTGGTGGGTGGACGTGATGGATGGATGTAGATTCACTGACGTATATGAAGGACATTTCCACACTCGAGTATGTCATTTAAAGGACGTATAGGCCTCATTTGGAACATACAGGGCGATTGTATCTCTGATTTCAGTGCCTAGAGGCTCATATAAGGGGCACATTGGTCCCAATCAACATTGGGGTTAAATGCATTAGTGAGCCGGTGCATAACATTTTAAAAGCTAGCAAATCAATGCTATTCATCATCTGATTCTGTATTTCCTGTTGGCTAACATGTCTAATCATGACTGTACAGTTATCTAAAGTTAGCAGTGTCAATACTTTTTTCATTTTAGTGCATCCAAACAACATCCACGTTGAAAATAGTATTGATTAGAGCACCTGCAGTTTCAGAGCCAGTCTAAAAAAAAATTAAAATCAGACAACATGTTTGAGGTTACACTCGATACTTTCACTGCTGCAACCTTTCATTTGGAACACACTCCCACCTCCCAATAGATACCGCTTTTCTTTTTAAAAGCCCACCGCGCTATTCATCAGCTTTGTCATTGTGAGACAACATGGTGATGCTAGACTGTGTTTTCAATTAGGTTGCTCGCTGTTTACAGGTATTGTGCTCGGGGCTGTTTTGCCAGCGTAGCCTGGCCTCCAGGCCATTGTGCCTGTCGACAATAGATAATGAGCTATCCACCCATATGCAGCCAGCAAAAGACTGACACACTTATACACACACACACATACACACACACACACACACACACACACACACACACACACACACACACACACACACACACACAGTATGATTTTACTAAGACAGGGACACAAACACTCATTCATGTTTGAAATAATTTTTTTCATGAAATAATCTGACCTGAACTACCATCTCTGAGCGTTTGCCTGGAGATTTGGGTTTGGAGTGGAGGAAAGCACAGGGAGCCTTCAACACAAGGTCAAGAGCCTGATCAGGTGCTCTTCACAGGCCTGTGAGACATTCAGTGACCAGCACAACAGATCACAACGGTATTTTAAAGAACCTTTGGGGTATAAAAAATGGCTAACTAAGGCTGTATATTTGCAGATTATATTGTAGAATTTATTGTAGAGAAATTAAAGTTGCATCACAAATATCATAGCAATCCTGTCCAGTTTTATGATGGGCAGGGTTCGTACAGCTTAGTATGAGTAAAATTCAAGCACTTTTCGAACACTTTCAAGGTACCTAAACCAAAAATGTCCAGACTCTCGAAGCTTTTATCATCACATCTAAATTGTTACTATAAATATCCAGGAGACAACAAACAAATATGACGACAGGATCGTTTCATTTCAAATATTAAAAGAGTTCTGGTTTACATGAGTGATTGTGTCAATGATGAAACACCAGATTATGTTGAAAATCAAGCACTTTTCAAGAAGTATATTCGAATTCAAGCATATTCCTAACCTTGAAAAATATAAAGTTTAAAATTAATCATTTTCCAATCTTTCAAGACTTTGTACGAACCCTGGATGGGGCTCCGCTGGAGAGTTTGTTTATCTGATTGTTTCTGAAAGCTCTGGTCTATACTCCAGAGCAGTCTGAATTATAAACCTTTATTCATTTTTTTTGGCTACTTGGAGGCAGCAGAAACAAGTTGTAAACACAACACTGACATATATATCACCTTTGTTAAGTTGATACGAATGTGTTAGCAAACAATTGCTATTTTACAGATCCAGCCGATATGGAGCAACATTAGCATTCATTTGGAGCCATGTTTCTGCCCATCTACTCTCTTTTTAGCCCTGGCTGGGTTTCCACTAACTCCTGAGGGAAATCCCTTTTGCAGCTAAATGCTCCACTATGTTCACCAGCTAGTCTCTCTGCCATTTGGTGCTGGCCACGTAACTTACGGTGGGTTTTTAGGTTTTTCGTAATGTAACGTAAATAACCCTGATGATGTCATCAGCTGGGAGACTACAACATTTTTAGCAGAAAGCCTGTGTCACAAATTCGGGGTGTAGGGTTAAAAGATGTGGACATGGCACAGAAGGTCTAATGAAAGACCCCACTGAGTTGCATTATGGGAAATGTTTTGGTGCTTTGCCTATACCAACCTGAGACTAAAAGTCAGCATATGTTGGCCTTTGCTGCTTCAATTTTAATTATTCTTTTTTAAGATCTACCTCTTGTAAGTCCCCAACATTATGGCAGTGCATACTAAATCACTTGAGCGTGCCGTTAACATACATCAATTAGTCATACTGTATGTCAAGCAAGACAAACTGGCCTCAAACTCCCAGCCATCAACATCATTTGAAATGGACACAGTGTTTTCAGTGTTCATTCTGTGCAACCTTTGCAGCAGATTGTCAGAACAGTGTGTGATGTTGCATGGTACAGCAGGGCACTGTGGTATATTGATCAAAAAGAACAAGCACAGCCTTTGTAGGTTCTTTAATCTATCTGTCAGGTGGACAAACTCAGGTGGACCCTTGAGCAGTTAAGGAGATAACACAGCAGGCGGATTTACATGCCGCAACTGATGCAAAAAAAGGGGCCACCTCGCTCATCGTGTCCACATCAAAGGGAACCTGGTTATTAATGGGCAAGGAGAGCACTGGAGGCTGCATTACCATCACATACACCTCGCTGTCCTCATTTATACTCAGCAACACACACACTGAACATATGTACAGCAGGACGGACTCGCACCGTAACCACACAAGCTGCGAGGGACAAACCACTTTCCATACCCATAACAACCAGAAGCTGTTGTTGTCTCTCACAATTAATTAGGCAACTTGTTGAGCTCAAGATGCAATATGCATGTTAACTTAATGGATTATGTTGGGTTTCAGAAAAAAGGGAAAATGCTTTGATGTTCACAAAACTTGGCAGTAAATCACTGGCAGCAAACAATTACGGAATTAATGAAGAGCCAGAAAACAATAACCCCGGCTATTGTTTCAAATACATGCATGTTAATATCTTAAAATGCATGCATGTTAAATGTGATTTCAGACCATGGTGTGCCTCAGAGTGTATTCAGGCTTATTATCAGTGATCTCTTACTGGTCTTGAGTGCATTAAGTGTGATGGTGGACATACCGTTCTTTGCCATTCAATCATTTCAGTTTCTTTTGAACCATGGTGCATACATGTTGAAGATAAAATTAAAACTTTAAAAACACCCATATATCACATAACATAAAAAGATACACACATGCATGCATACACATTAGATAAAATAATACAATTATGCAATAATGCATAATAATAATAATAATAATAATAATAATAATAGGCCTATTATTCGTGACCTTGTACAAAGTATTTGTTATTGCTTCCTGACATGTGGGTACATGTGAGCTGATGAATATATGAGTAGCACCATAAAACCTTTACTCATACAATAATAAACATAATGTAGCATGATAGACTAAAAACTGTGCTGATATCGCAGCCACAAAAACATCACAGGTGGCTTGAATATCCAAATTGGATTCAAGATATAATAATAATAATAATAATAATAATAAACTTTATTTGTATAGCACCTCTCATACAGTTGGTGTAGCTCAAAGTGCTGTACAATAGAGATGAAGCAACAAGAAAATAAAACATGCAAAATAAAAAGTGCAAATACTGCGCAATAAAACCAAGCAAAGAAATTAGTAACAAGTACGAGAATCAGCTACTCGCAAGGATAGGTATGCCTGGGACAATGGAATATTTAAAAGACAGCATTAAGATAAAGAAAGGCATACGACCAGTAAAACATGTCAAGATAAAACAGAGACAAAACAAACAAGGGAAGGGAAGAGTGACAATTAGTTAAAAGCTATGCTGAATAAATACGTTTTCAATTGTCGTTTAAAAATGTTCACAGAGCTTGCATCTCTTACAGCCTTGGGTAGGGAGTTCCATAGTTTTGGGGCAGAGTTAAAAAGGGCTGAGCTGCCGATTTTCTTATTCGTGTGAGAGTTTATATTTAAAAAACCGGCAGTCGAGGATCTAAGAGGCCGTGAGGGATTATAAAACGACAAAGTAGCCTATTGGTANCGTAGGCCGGTCCCAAACCATTAAGAGCCTTGTAAACAAGTAATGGAACTTTAAAATCGATCCTAAAAGACACCGGGAGCCAGTGCAGGTTCACTAAAACTGGGGTGATATGCTCTCTCTTTTTTGTTTTAGTTCAAAGTCTAGCAGCAGAGTTCTGAATTAATTGTAGTTTATCAATTGATTGTTTTGGAAGACCGGTGAAGAGAGAGTTACAGTAGTCTAATCTACTTGAGATAAATGCATGAACAAGTTTTTGCGGCATCTTGTTGGGATAGGAACGGCCGTATACCTTTGCAATATTTCTTAAATGACAGAAAGCTGCCTCGGTCACCCTCGTTATATGGGTAGATATTTTTAAGATATCTTAAAAATAGCAACAAAGCGGAGCACTTATACTTACTTTCGATACATATAACATGTTTGAATTGATCAATCAATATCTGCACATTTTAATACCCAGTGTGGGAAAATGTATTGTGCAGTACAAATGTTCCGGTCCAGGGTCAGTACATAATATCTGTGGACTGACTTGTTTGCATGGCGGAGCAGAAGTGAGGGATTTAGGTCACATGCAAATGTCTTGCTTGTAATATTTTCAGCATGTGTTGATCCATCTGGAGCTTGCAGCGGAATAATGAGCACAAGCCTGGCCAACATGTGCCGACATTCAAAAGGCTGCAAAGACATGCTCAACAGCTAAAGGCAACTAGCTGTGTAGATTAACTGAACTGGGCTGAAACATGTTACATTTCCCTACTCTTGAATTATTAGATAGGTATCAGTATCCTTGTCCTGAACACCAAATATCTGGACCTGTCGCTTGTTGAATTATCCCTAAAATAAAGGTTCAAGTCAGCAAACCTACATATCATTTCTCACAAATGCTACAAAGTGGCCTATTTTAGTAGAACATTGTTTTTTTTCAGTGATGAGAGCTGCAGGGAGTGATGTCTGCGCGCCCTGAGTTGCACCAAAAATTAATTAAACACGACTTTGGGTCGTGATCACACATGTCACGTTAGATTTCAGTGCAGGAATCCCCACGCTGAGTGCAAGGCTTCATCTAATTATGGAAAAGTTGTCAAGGCGTTGGCGCTCCTGCTTGGTATCTGTGCGTGGTACCCGCCTGAGAAACAACAGGCTGTCGGAAACCTGCGCCCACCACTGCCTCTCAGGCTAAAACCTGTGCGACGTGCAGGCCTCACGAACTGTCTGCGAAACAGAGACGTCTCTTTAAATTACTCACAGAATCATTCACGGGAACAGCACAACGGTATAAAGCTGCTGAACAGAGGTGTTTTTTAAAATAATTGTCCTCATTCAGTCCACCACCAGCCAGGCAGGCCACTGAATTTGCTGAGAAAATAAATGTCACTTGATGTAGCAACTTGTCTTGTCTGGCACCACAAACAGCACCAACTTTGGGTTATTTTAAAAGACAGCAGGTTCTGGCTCTCTGAAAAAGACAAAAAAGTTGCATAGAAAAAAGTAATTAAGTTCAATTAAGCTATTTATGAGGTCAGTGTTATTGATCCTGCAAGGTTAATTGCCTTTTGGTTACTGACTGGTCTCCATAGAGAGGTCAGAGGTCAGGGTTGAAGCTGATAATGTGCCGCTCACCATGCTACACTCGCTGACCACACTACCTATGAGTCACAGCTAAGAGTTAAGCCTGTAAATGTTTAACAAGAAAGCATCAGGTACCATAAACATCAATTGCAAACAGCTGGTTAAAAACTCAAGAATTTACAATGAGGTTGTGGCTAAGATTTCACTTTCTCCACTGGCACTAGGCTACGTAACATCCAGTGACTGCTGTTCTCTGGAAGCTAGCATTATTGGGTATTTATGGAATATTACTGGATATTGCAGTGACGACTTGTAAAAAGTATTTTACAAACACAGTACGTGGTTAAAAGTCAGATTGAGGGAAAAACTAAGAAATTGAATTAGATCTCAAAACAGCCCATGACACTGACTGAATATTAAAGACGGATACTGAAATACTGCATTAAATATCCCATCTTACTTTTAATACAACAGTGTTTTTAGAAGGTCTAAACCCCTGTACCAAGCAATAACACCTCTGTATCAATTTTGAAACTGTTGCAGAAGGTCAAATTTTGAACAAGTACAGAAACTACAGTAATTCATTCCCAGCTCAGATTTTGAGCTGTTCCCCAACACTACTGTTTTAACAAATGCTCTGAGACATGGTGTGGCTGCATAGAAAGGAAGTGCAATACTGTACCTTCTGTGTACTATGTCAAAACCTACATAGGGTAATCTATTTGACAGCATCAGCTCACCTGAGACATAAACGCTCCTGCATTGGCTCAAGGCCTCTGTGATTATAGGCAGTTTCCATACAACACCAGCAACACGCAGAGGCATAATGGGATTACGTTCAACCAGCACCCTGCTTTTCTGACGTGGTGGCTGCTGTGAATCTTTTTGTTTTGCTTTGTGTCTCTTCAGCAGACAAAAGCAAAGTGAAAGTGAATAAAACATTCATGAAAGGTGGCAGCAAGGTATACTAGATTATTCTCTCAGGGAGCTTTTGTGCAGTGATCCTTTCTCTCCAGCAAACAGCTGACCATCATGAATAAGTTTTATGTTGGTTGCATTGGAATCATATTTACTGGTTGTACTGTACTCTGCATTCAACACGTTAACAACTCTTCATTGCAGCTATTTTAGCACAGATACATATTGCTCTTTATGAGTGAGAGGCGTGTATAAATTCCTTGAAAACTGTGTAAACTGTTGTCCAGCAGATTACAGCGCTGCTTTACAATTTAAGGAGCAGATGTGAGACTGCTGAAACAAACACTGTCTTCCAAAGAATTTAGAATCTCTTTACTTGTTACAGTATATTTCTACATTTTTGCCAAGGCTTATGGCTCTGTGCTTTCATACAGTTCTGCTTACAGATACTTCAAGGTTTTTTTTTATAGAAAAACACATATTAAAGATTAGATGTAATTCATAGATACCAAGTCTTGAGTGGTGTGCACATACCATCATTTGGAACCTATATTTAAGAATAATGCAATGACAAAAGTAAAAATAACATATCTCAAAGCTGTCTAAATGTTACACTCCAGATAACTACAACTGATGAGATGATTGAGAAGTGGTGATAGACTGTAAAAATGTTGCTGTTGTTGATCGAAGATATCTTGGTTTAATAAAAATTCTAAAGAATCACATGTTATTAAAAAGCTCCCAGAGTTTATCCTTCCCTTGATCAGATCTTTGTTCTTGACCTTGAGTCTGAATTTCTCTGAGACAGCAGCATATAGTCATCAGAAATGGCATTTTAAGTAGTGAACAGACCAGCAGTAAGTAAGAGTACTATGTCATTTATTCCATTTAGCCAGTTATAGACAGTTATAATATTCACATAGGTTTTGTCCAATCACGCATCCAATTCCCCGTCATCATCTCAGGCGATAATGCCCATCCACATACAAAGACCATGCAGGAACAATACAGGAGTCTGAACTATTATATGTATATGAAGATGTAGCCGGTGAAATTAGCCCAGAGTTGCAGTAGACTTATAGAAGAAGGTAATGATAGAAGAAAATGTGCTGGCGAGGAGAGATGATAATAGACAAACGTGTGGATTCAAATCATTATTGTCACTAATGTTGCACTATAGTGCCTTTTAAGGTACACTATATGGACAAAAGTATTGGGC
>LKNJ01004675.1:33205-55001 GCA_002120245.1 Maccullochella peelii | reverse complement strand
TAGATATATATCTAGAGATATATATAGATATATCTATATATAGATATATAAATATATAGATAGAAGCTGGAGTCACAGTCACTGCGATTCACCCTCTGGGAACCACGAATGTTTGCACCAAAGTTCATGATAATCCATCCAGTTGTTGTTGAGATAAAGTGGTGGCTCTGTCGAAGAGGTCGAGGGTCAGAGGTCACCGCATGCAGAGGAGGCAGAGAGGGTTTAACTGCGTTGTGTTTTTTATCTGCTGTCAGACTCTGGTCTCCGGTGTGGATCCATGGCGGCTGTTTGAGCGCTCCTCCACCTCCTGGCTGCCTGACTCAGACGTGGCAAAGGTGGTGAAGATAAACCAGATTAAAGATGTTGGTCACGGGGAGAGTCTCCTCCTCGGTCCCCCTGTCTCCTGGGAGGGAAACGGCAGCGCTGCAGGTCAACCCGGCCAACGTCCCCATCCTGGAGCTCAAACTGGGAGCGCTGGTGGTCCTGCTGTCCACCACACTGCTGTTTGGATTCGCCCCCCTCTGTATCATCCGGGGAACGGGGCGCTGCAGTGTGGATCCAGGTAAGGAGCCAGGTGCAGTCAGGACCAAGTCTGGATGTTTGTATTTGTGCCCCCGAGCCCTTCTTGTAATACTCCAGTCTGCAGCAGGTGTCAGGCTGATCCCAGGTCTTGGTCTTGCAGATTTGCGGCGCAGGCTGCTGAGTTTGATCAGCTGTTTTGCTGGAGGAGTTTTCTTGGCCACCTGTCTGCTGGACCTGCTGCCAGACTACCTGCAGGGCATCAACGAGGCCTTCAGCAATGCAGGAATCACAGTAAGATCCCAAGTCCAGACTTTAGACCGTTAGCCTCGTTAATGCAGACGCAGCATCGTGAACACGTGGGCCATCACTCGTAGTTCAAAGTGCCATAAACTGACACAATGCTGAGCTGATGGGAAGAGTTACAGCGTCTGCAGGAAGGGAAATAAAACTTCTGCTTCATAAAGACTCAAATCTTTACCCTCAAAGTCAGTTTTCTCTCTGTTTTCATTGTCTGGGAACCACATACGTCTCCAACACATTTCATGCCGATCCATCAAGTAGATGCTGAGATATTTGACTGGAGACATGACAACTTTGACCTGCTGGTGGCGCTAGAGGGAAAGTCAAAGGATCACCAAAGTCATTATGGGTCATCCTCTGGGCACAATGGGTACCTGTGACGAATTTCATGGTAATCCATCCAACAGTGGGCTCCCTGGAGCCGCTGGCGAAAACAAACGGCTTCAAACTGTCAGATTGTTAAGAGGAGGGCGGCTGAAGGTCGACGCTAAAAAAGACACTGCTGGGAAACCGTGTGTGTGTGTGTGTGTGTGTGTGTGTGTGTGTGTGTGTGTGTGTGTGTGTGTGTGTGTGTGTGTGTGACCCTCGTGCTCTTTTGTTTTTTTTCTTCCCACACTTCCTGCCTCACACCACCACACAGTGTTTGATGTGTTTTCATGCTGCCTTCCAGCACTTGTTTTCCGAAGGTTGTAAATTCAGCCTGTCAGGCATTAAAGTGCTTTTAATTTGAAACAACAACACAAGTTTTTAATTCGTTTTTTTTTGTTGCTGTTGTTGTTTTATATATATATATATATTCAATCAGTGACTATATATAATGTGAATTCTCACCATCTCTGCAGCTCTACGGAGCTTTTTAGCCTCTTTTAGCTCCTAGTTTTGGTTTTGCGGCACATTTCCTGTCTGGTTCTGTCTCAGTGTTTCCAGCAGCAGCTGTTTTCTGGTAAACCCACTGAACACTACCTGCTCAGCAGGAAACAGGCAGAGACTAGCTGGGGAATACGGCAACTTTAATGAATCCATAGAAACGCAGTGGAAACATGGATCCAGGCATGTTGAGGCTCGCAGGATAAGAATATTTGGGTAATCAATGACTGATGATAAACACTGATATTTTTGTTGTTTTTAAATTGAAAACAATAAGTTACAAGTTCATTCTTCATGTTCAACTTTAACTCTGCCAGACAACCAAACATTTGTCAGCTAGCAAGGTGCTACTTTCGCTCCGCTGAAACGTCCAAGTGCTGTGCTGCACCTGTGCAGTCTGTTCATATTTTTAGTAATAAGTCGGCACATTATGTTAAACTGACTCCGCGTCTGCCTGTGAGGTTTATTCTCTTCACCCTTATCTCTGATCTGAATCTTTTCCACATCCGCTGGTTTTTACTCTTCAGCAGTTTTGTCCTGTGTCGACAGATGTTGACAGCAGATCAATCTTCAACTCTACAGAGTCAGAAATCATAAAACCACAGTATCTTATATTTCTGTAAGCCTGGATGGGAGTGTGTCATATTGCAAAGGGCACTAAAGAAGGTGTTGCAGCGTGCAGTGATCCATTTTTCTGTCTTACTTGAGTTGTATATTTCATAAAGGAATAATAATAATAATAATAATAATAATAATATTAATTAATTATTAATAATATTTTAACAAACACATTGATGACAGTGGGTGTGGAAGTATATTGATTTGTTCTGGGGAAAAAAATCCCATTTCATTTTAGAAATGATAACATTTCCTTCTGATTTTATTTCCTGCATCTGAATAGCTGAAACTCCTTTCACTGCTGACACTACAGGTCTTTCAACTCTTAGATGTCAACTGACACTTCAACTCCTGTCGGCCCTTTCGAGTGGTAACTTCATTCACCGCTAACAATTAAACCGAAACCTGAAATCCTTTCAGCACTTCCATTTTTACTGCCACTTCGACTTCTTTCAGGGATTTCATCCTGAAGGAATAGTTGGACACTTTGGGGAAAACGCTCATTCGCTTTCTTGCCGTGAGTTAGATGTTCAGATTGATTCCACTCTCATGTTTGTACGGTCAATATTAAGCTAAAGCCAGTAGCCGCTTAGCTTAGCTTAGCTTAGCATAAAGACTGGAAACAGGGGGAAACCGATAGCCTGGCTCTGTCTAAAGCTCTCTGATTAACATGTTGTATCTTGTTTGTTTAATACGTATGAAAACCAAAATCTTGTCCTCTTTTGGTTTAAAACATCACAGCACAGGATTTCTGGGTAGTGAAGTCTTAGTTTCTTCTGGCTGCCATTTGGAGTCGCCAACGTGTCAGTTTGCCTTGTGTACTTTTACGTTAAAGAACACCTTCTTTCTTGGAATAGTCAATATGTTTTTCTACAGATCCGGCTCACCGTAGATCAGGTTTTTGGCCGTGTTTTGAAACTAGTTTAATTGAGACAGACGCAGGCAGGTTTATCTTGCGGTGTAACTGGACCATTACTGTGGACTGAACTGCGTTCTTCTTCTCTCCTTGCAGCTCCAGTTCCCTCTGCCTGAGTTCATCATGGCCATGGGCTTCTTCCTGGTCCTGGTCCTGGAGCAGATCATCCTGGCCTTCAGGGACCAATCATCCTCTCACGTGGAGGAGCATCGGGCTCTGCTGGTGGACTCCAGCGTCCAGGCGAACGACAGGAACAGTCGCCATCACTCCCACCGCCGTCGTGGGTCAGAGGAGTCCAACGGTGGCCACTTCCACGTGGACTTCAGCTCCCAGTCCGCCCTGCGCGCCTTCGTCCTGGTCTTCTCGCTGTCTCTGCACTCAGTGTTTGAGGGATTGGCAGTGGGGCTGCTGGAGGAGGGGAAGGAGGTCCTGGAGATCTGCCTGGCGCTGATGATCCACAAGAGCATCATTTCCTTCAGCCTGGCCTTCAAACTGACCCAGGGCCAGCTGCGGCGCTCGGTGGTAGCCGGCTGCCTGCTGCTGTTTGCCGTCATGTCCCCGCTGGGCATCGGCGTGGGCATCGGCCTCACCGAGACCAAGGCGTCCTCGCAGCACCAGCTGGCCCGCTCCACGCTGGAGGGGCTGGCAGCAGGAACCTTCATCTACATCACCTTCATGGAGATCCTGCCGCACGAGCTCGCCTCCACCAGGAACCGCATCCCCAAGGTTGCCATGCTGCTGGTGGGCTTCGCTGTGGTCACCGCCGTGCTCTTCATCAAGCTGTAACCTCGGAAACAGACATTTGGTCATATCTGGTATCACAGAAAAACACTTTCTGTGCTTTTGAACCACAGTCGGATAATTCCATTTGGCGCTCCATGACGTAGTTTAAAGGAATACTCCACCTAAAATCTGGGATGTGAGTATCAAACAGGCTGAAAATTGCCTTGGAATGACCTGCAAAGCTGAAACTAATGATTATTTCATTGCTATTAATCTGTTGGTTATTTTCTTTTCAATTATTGTTAAACTGTTGATCTATAAAACATCAGTAAATAGCAGCAAAAGTTCAATAAATGTCTTGTTTTGTCCGATCATCTGTCCAAACCCCAAAATATTCAGTTCACAAAGATATAAAACAGAGAAAAGCATTTGAGAAGCTGGAGGCAGAAAATGTTTGGTTTTTAATGTTCTTTATATTTTATTTTATAACTTTTAGCTGCCTGAAGGCGTTCACTGCCACGCGGACCCGTGACCTCTGACCCTAAACTACTCTGACTAATCAGCGTTTATGCACTCCTGTCAGAGTTGTGCTCTTCATGCACAGGACAACTGTAGGATATAAGTGTTTAAGGAGAAAGTGAGCCTACAGCCAGTGAACAGCTCATTAGTGTGCACACTGCCCCCTCCCAACGTGATAACACCAACCTGCCGACAAACATCTCACGTGATCACGGAGGTCACAGTTTTACAATCTCCCGTTCCAAAAACGGCAAATATCTGCGACTAAAACCATAAATCAGTTTGTAGGCGTGAAAATGTGTCCTGACAGACGTTTTCTCTTTTTCTTCGACCAGCAGGCAGAAACAGAAAACACTTTGTGTCCCGAAGGAAATAAAAAGAAAAGAAGTCTCTTTATTTAGAGGAGAATCGCTGCGCTGGACAAACACAATGGGCTGGTTGTTGTTGTTCCGTCAGAGGGAATTTACTACAGAGAAATGTCAGAGACGGCGGGTGGAAACCTCGTGTCGCGTATTTAAGATCAGCTTTGATTTATTTCTGACTACATTCAACTCGCTTTAGCAGGATTTCATGAGCAGAAAAAGTGCAGAAATCCTGAAAAAGAGGTGTTGATGTGATGAGAGTGGCACTTGATTTTGTAATTATAACTCCAAAGTCTTTGATCCAAAGTCATTTTAAGGACTGCAGTTTTTTTAATCATTGTGCTGAATGTGTGAGATACGTGTCATTATTTTGTATTGTGATGATACATTAAAGACTGGATTAAACATAAAATAGTTTTTCACATCATGCAGTGATTCAGAGTCTTCTTTTGTTAATTGGTTTCAAATGAAAAGTTTTATTCACAAGAATTCAAGATTTCTGTCAAACTCAGAGGTCAGAGATGAATTAGAAACAGTTACTTTCTACTAAAAACTAAAATGACAGGAGTTTTTACTCACTGTCCTCTTCTTTCAGCCTGAAAAGCCCACACATTGTCTCCAGGAAACTGATTTTTTTTTTTTTACTACTAATTAACATATCTGCGGTAAGGGGAACTTTAACTAGCCCCAGACCCTGACCTTTGACCTGTGACCTTCCTATAGCTAAAGTGCAGAAGGCGAAACCCCCTACATGGATTAGTACATGTTCATATTTTAATCACGACACTTTATATAAACTCAGCAAGTTCTGACTCCTGCGGTTTCAGATCTTCAGTGTGCAGTAGCTGAAATCTGCCGGAAGGGGGCGCGCTGCCACTTTCTCCCAAAAATCAAAGCTTGTCTGTGTCTGACAGGAGGATTCACTCGGTGGGTTGAAGCAACTACGTTTCCCCCAATTGTTTCGCCTGTTTTTACAAGGGTTCATTTTCTATTTAATTATTTGTTTTATTATTCTGTACATTTTTAAATTATGTTTCCGGCCATGTGTAACGTAACAACATGTAACTTTCGTAGATAATAGCTTTATTTTATTTAAAGACATTTATAAAGCTGCTGACACAGTTGAACACAACTTAATGTTTTTCTTTTCAGTAAATAGGGCCCTAAACAAGATTAGTAATAGTGTTCGAATTCAAACCTGATTTCTTTTTTTAGTTTAGAGAGGTTCGGCGTATGATTTAACTTTTGTTTCATATTTATTCTCATTATTATCTACCCAAGATCTTCCTCTTTGTCAGTGTTTTGGTTCATTTTGTAAAAAGGAAAAAAAAAAAAGAGGAGTTTAATGAAATCTTAAGTCGAGAGATAAAAATGAAACACCAAAGTATGGTTTACATTTTTTATTACCTTGTCATTTGCAAGTGCCTTCATCATTTCAAGTGGTGTAAAAAAAAACAAACACGTTATTTCTATTGCCCTGAGATAACGTTGTTATGATATGGCGCTATATAAATAAAACTGAATTGAATTGAATTAAATACTTTTTGGAAAGCGATTAATGCTCTTTTAAGGCCAGTAAACTAACACATGTAACTTGTGAAATTAAAGTCCAATTACCTCATTTCTTTTTTTCTATTTTTGTATGTCAAACTGTTTATGGGTAAAGAAATAAAATGCTCACATTATGTGTCTTTATTTAAAGCATAATTACTGTCTCCATATTCAGTTTGAGATTATAATCGGGGCTCTTCTATTGCTAAACCGACAGCGCACACTGGCTGACATTTGCGGTCCCGAGAAGTAGCTGCCGAGTGAGAGCTCTTCACTTTCCCGCTCCTCTCTGGTGAAAATCGTTCCACTACGTCAAGTCGTCCCGTCCGCTCGGTGAAGATGTCTGCGACGGGTACAGGCGGCTGTGGACCCGGACCCGGACCCACTTCGGGCTCCGGGTCCGGGGCTTCCAACCCCCGAAAGTTTAGCGAGAAGATAGCGCTGCATACCCAGCGACAGGCCGAGGAGACAGCCGCCTTCCAGGAGGTTATGATGGACATCACCTCGACCAGGGTAAGTCTGAGACGGGAGGCAGGAGGAGCAGAGCTGCCCGGAGGAAGAGAGGCCTTGCCTGGGCTTGTCAGGCTCCAAGATAACGTTATCTGCTGCCTCTACATGGCGCTCTGCCTAGAATTGGTGCATTCATAGTGAATAACAACGTGAAACAACAAAGTCTGTAGTTTTTGTTTGATATATACTGTTCGCAGAACATGTTGTTGCCACTTGTTGTCCATTTCCGATACGTCGCTAGCGTAGTTAGCAAGCATTAGCTACGAGGGCTAACTTGGCTTGTTTACTATGTTACGTGAACGTCGCTGTCACCCTGCTAGCACCGATAAGTTCTGTTCACCGCGGAGAGAACGTCCCGCTGAACTCCGTTCAAAAAATCTGGCAGTTCAGCATGGCGTTACTTATCGCAACATATTTAACAAGAAAAACACGAATTCAGATATTTTGCAAATGATGTCGTTTTTCTGGTAAATTCGGCATTCAAGTGAGACACATAATAGCACTTCATGACAATCGTAGTTAACTTTTTTAAAACTGTATCACGCCGCTCCTAGGGCAACCTTAGCTAACTGATAACGTTACACATAATTTTAAAAAAGTTGTTTTTTAATGATTGTCTTTTTTTTGGGTGAATTGGAGCTATGCCGTTTTGAATTATCGAACCAACCGACGCATTTTACGGACTTTAAGTCGTGATTTATCAACTGTATATCCTTAACAAGAATGCTTACTTTATATTGTCATTTTTTTAATGAGATTTGATGTGACGGACTTGCAACTTGCGGATTTACATGCAAGTTAGGACGTAACTGGGTACTAGCTGGGCTTTTGCTCAGCTAGCTTAAATTTCGTTAATTCAAGTCTCTGAACTTACATTAGGCAGTCGGTTAGCAGTGTAAACGTTTAGTATTCAGCTGATTTATAGAGTGAGTTTACGCTGACACAAATGCTAAGTGGTTATTAGCTAAACCAGGATGTGCTGGTTGCGCCTGCAGGAGCTGTCTTATTATTAACTAATTTTAACATATTTAATTCACTTATTTATGTCACCACTTACTTAATTTAAATGTATTTAAGTCCTCTTAAGTAGCTGCTAAGAGTATGTTGAAGCTTGACTCTCCTGGATAAAGGTAAAGTTAGGACAAGCAGCAGAACTCCTTGGGAGGACTTCTCCTTGGACTAAACCTTGACCAGGTGGTCTCAGGTCTAATATTTATTTATCTGGACTCTTTGATGTGGAAAATGTTAGAACCTTAGTGTTGAGTTTGGTTGTTTTAAAATAATATGAATGGATGATTTTTATCATTTATTAAGTAAAAGCAAACATTGTCTTGTTAGATCTTCACTTTTTTTTTTTGCTTTGTTAATTTTGCATATTAATATAAATGTGTTGGTTGTGATGGATGTTACTTTGAATTGTAAACTGTACTAGACATTTAGGCAATATTTCTTTACATTTCAAAGAGAAAGAATTGCAAAATAACCCCCAAACTTGATCAGGTGTGATATTGTGATTTTTGTGGAGGGCTGCGTGTCGACAGGTAAGCTGTCTGACCAATCACAGCCCGTGTTTACTTTAGCTCTCTGTGATTATCTGCTGTCTGCTTCTCAAACACAGATGTGGCCTCAGGTGAGAGCGCTTTCACTACGCAGACAACACACATAAGGCAAAAGTCTTGTTTGGATTATTATTATCACTATTACTGAGATCAGTGTTATTTATGGTGAGATTTTGCCATTCCCTTCATGCTGTGGTTTCCCTTCTTTAATATCTCCTGGTGTTATTTAAACGATTGTGGGTGATGTTTTAAATCACTAAGCAGGACTGCTTTGTGGCAATACTGGATTTTATGATCTTTGCATCATTGTGATGAAGCATCTTTGTCTGTAAAGACATTTAATATGTCAGGTCGGGCATTTTGAACAATTTTCTTGACATTTTGCAGACTGAACATCGGAGCAGTGGGTGCCCACTTCCAGTACTTAACCCGCTGTCAGTCCAGAGTGCTGAGGCCCCCCCCCCCCGCATCCCTGCTGATAAATGATTGTGATCTGGGATTTGTTTTTAGTCAGAGTCCTCTGACACATTCGGACCAAGTGAGTCTCGGTTTCAGATGACAGAAAGACTAAATGACTCTGATTTAGCGTTTCTGTAGCAGCAGCTATGTCGTCAACTTTCTAAATGACTTGTTGAAGCCGTGTCAGCTGTGATGAAGGTGAAGCAGCAGTTAATGTCTTCAGCGGCCTCTTTTCTTTCTTTTATTTAAAACCTCAGAAAACTATGGAGTGTAAATAGTCTGAATAATATTTACAAATGTGTGTTACGTGATCTACAAATGAAAAATAAGATTTGCAAATGTGTACAACGATTTGTGCATAATTTTGGGTACTCATAAATGCGTGTTCCAACCTCACACACAAACACCAAGCAATCTGAAAACACGTAAACAGTTTTACAAATGCACACATCACAACCTGAATAAATATTTATATTTTACATTCAGATTTTTTACTTCAACTTCACAGATCTGGTCAGTTTTGCTTTCAAAAAGCTTCCTGAGCAACTAATGTCTAAAAATATTTGACATTCTGTTGTATTCATTTACAGATTGTTAAATGTGTGTGCACAGATCAGGTTACTTTCGCTTGTGGGGTTTTGAGACTATTTTAACGTCTCCAGCTCCACACAGATTGAGAATGCATGTTGCGTCTAAGTGCTGGTGGGAAAACTGAGAACATCTGGGCTTTTGGTGAATTTGTGTTTAATTTCAGAGTGGGAAAGGCGTTTACTTACAGCCTACTGTAAGTGTTTTAGTAAGTAATGGGTAGCCTACGTACAGGGTACTTTAGAGGAAAGGTGAAATAAATTAGACTGTAAGTACTGAGTACCTAATAAATGCAGACACAACTAAAATCAAATGGCAATAAAGGAAGAATACATGGCTATTTCAATTAAAACAAAATTTCAGTAGTTCAGTGACAGAAAAGATCAGCAGTTGGAAAGCAGCCTCTTTCAGATATGTTCATAGGGCTGAAATAAATATCTCACTATTTTCTGATATGAGATACTCGGGGCATAATGTTTTTGTTATAGTGAGAGGTGTTTCTAATGTTTTGCTCGTCTCATTTATGTCCATAAGGGAAGACTAAATATTAGAAACTACTAATGCTGCAACCAAAATTAACTGGCAACTACTAACTGATGATCCAGCACCCCTTCATCAGAGCCCTCTGGCAGAAGGGATGGCTTTATGGTGTGTTCAGTGGTATTTTTTTTTAGTAGTTCTGGCCAAGTTTGCATTTGTACTGCTGACAGAAACTGGTTCACTTTGAGCCGTTTGTCTTTCTGCAGTCTGAGTCCACTTCCAGCTGTGCAGTCAGACTACCACAGTATCAATAACTATAAAGATCAGCAGCACACGTTTGTAATCATACTTTGTGTTGATTTTTCTGCTAAACACAAATATGTGGAGATATATTATCAAATCATAATTTCTACTTTTTTGAAATTAGCTGAGCTTCACAGTTTCCCAAGTAACCGCTGGTGACTGCACAAGTACCTCTGGTTGGGATCACTATCAGATAATCGATTAAATGTGAGGATTTGCTGCTTTTCTTTGTCCTTTCTGACAGTAAATGAAGAGTCTTTGGGTTTTGGACTGTTGGTCGGACAAAAGAAGCAGTTTAAAGATGTCGCTTTGGGCTCAGAGTGACATTTTAGAGGCTAAACGATTAATTGATAATGAAAATAATCGTTAGTTGCAGCCCTAATCGTTTTACTAATTTTTCAAGCAAAGATATGAAACATTCTCTGGTTTCAGTTTCTCAAACGTGAGGATTTGATGCTTGTCTTTTCCACATGTGACAGTGAACTGAAGGTTTTCAACGAATAAAACAAGCAATTTGAATTAATTTCCCTTGGCAGGGGGAAGTTATAGCAGGCTTTTATTTTTTAGAAATGCTAATAAAGCTGCAATAAAAACACAACACAGTTCAACAGCAGCACAAAACCATAAAACCAGCATTAAAAACCTGAAGATTATAAACTTCTTCATGAGGGATTGATCCACATGTCTCTGATCACAGGGAGCTACTGATACAACACATAACCCGACTCAGCGTTCTGTCTGTTCGACTTTTCTCACTTGTAATAAATCAGAAGCTTTTCTTTTTTTTCCTCCTGCTACTCTGATCAATTACAGCAAAGCGTATGTACGATGTGATCGATCAATCGTTGTGACCCGCTGAGCTGAGTCAGACGGTTGTTTAGTTATTAGACATAAAGCTCACTGCTGTATGAGTCAGCGCCTCTGCTCGTTTCTCTCAAAGCTTTTCAGTGTTTTCTGGCAGATCAATAGAACAAATAATTGATAATGGATAGGTTAATCAACAATGAAAACGATTGTTAGTCGCAGCCCTTTTTCAGATTCCCTGTCTGCAAAGGGCTTCTGACACACACACACACACACACACTGCAGCAGGAGTGTGTGTGTTAGCGGCAGCAGCTCCGTGTCGAAGCTGTTCAGTATTGATATGCTGTTTCTCTCACACTGCTTTTAGTTTAAGTAATTTTCTACTGCGAAGAACTGAAATCAGAGACGCACAATGCAGCTTTTAAAACCAGCGAAGAAGAAGTACTCTGAAAGTAGCAATACCACGAAGTAGAAATACTCGTATATCAAAATATACTTAAAGTACCAAAAGTAAAAGTACTCGTTATGCAGAACGGCCCATTTCAGATTCATATAATAATATTATTATTATTATTATTATCTATGCTTAGTGTTTATTATTTGTACATTCTTATTTGATTTAAATTCTCCAGTTTCAAGGTTAATGTAATTTTGTTTTGTGTTTTTTACACATCTTCATAATTATTATCAGGAATAATTTAAATGTCGGTGATGTTTTCTGGTTTAAAGTGTGTCATTATATTAGAGCTGCACCGAACCATTATTTTTAGGCTCATAGAATCAGTAAACAAACTCTAATTAAGTCTATTTTAAGAGGTTTTCTCCTCACAGGACAGTGATTATTGCAGCTGCAGGGCAGAGTCCTGACTTGTGGAGCCTCGGGGAGGAACAGGGACTTTCATGTAGGCTGCTGGCTTTAAATTCCTCCATCCTCACTGGTAAATAGGAAATTGTCTGCAGAATCTGTAAAAGCTTTATTAATCCAGGGACCACGTCCTGCAGGTCCTCCACTAGTGGTTCAACGGATCACACAACTCACGGTTCGGATTGGATCACGGATTGGAGTCACGGATCATTTTTCAGATTAAAAAAAAAGCCAAAATGGTTCCATACCTGGGATTTAAATGATGCAGGAGGCCTCTCAAGCTCCTCCTCTCCTCCACTAGCCATGATCGTCACTCACTGCGCTTCTTTTCCTCTTGCAGCGTACGTCCCTGGTTCGATCCCACACCCCGTTCACGTGAAAACAAAACTGCTTTTTAAAATTACCAAATCAACCTTCAGCGCTTCAGAATAAAACACATCTGTCTTGTATCTTTTCACTGCAACTCTGCATGGAGATTTAGGGAATTGTTATTTAAAAAGTAGGTAACAGCGGCAGTAAAACTGTATGTCACACTATGATGGTTAAACTTTGCAATTAATCCGCGGTTCACATGCGTGCCAAACTGTGGGGGGGAGATCCGTACGGATCACGGATCAACCTACGATCCGTTGCACCACTATCCTCCACACCATTAACCAGATCACATAAAGGTAACGGCTTAGTTAACGTGGTGACATGGCTCTCAGGGTCCTCGCTCCACCAGAAAACAGGATTACA
The DNA here is from genome assembly GCA_002120245.1 of Maccullochella peelii. Classification (NCBI taxonomy): domain Eukaryota; kingdom Metazoa; phylum Chordata; class Actinopteri; order Centrarchiformes; family Percichthyidae; genus Maccullochella; species Maccullochella peelii. Next base: position 42,317 of record LKNJ01004675.1, on the reverse strand, counting down.
CGAGTTCACGTGATAGATTTGATGGGACGACAGGAAACTCTTATTTTGTAATGTTAATAAGAGAATAAAAAGGAAGATTTCACATTGGATGATGATGATTTTACAGAGTTTAACACACCTGGCAACACCTGTACTGTACTGATCCCCCTTCCTCTCCTGATATTGATTCCGATGCCTAAACTCCAGGTACTGGCAGATGCAGATTACCAATCTGATACCAGTGCTTTTTTTCTATTTAAAATGTGTATCCATCACTGTGTGGCTCTTATTGGAAGCAGTAACACAATAGGAGGTTCCAATTTCCCATCACGTCTTAACTCTAAGTGGAAACCGAGAGTTTTATATTGGACATACAGATATGAGGGTGGTGTGGATCTTCTTATTAACGCTCGGCAAGAAAGGGAATAAGTTTCCCCCCAAGTGCAGTCGAATTCGGTACCGACGTCTGCAGATATTCGCTCCGTCTCCAGTTCATTTAACGTTCTGCTGCTTTTCTGCGGAGTTGACGTGTCGAAATAAGACGATGTTGCTGCCTACATAGGAAATAATGTGTGCCGGTGTTTTGACACCGGTCCAAATTGCAATTATATTATTCGTGGAGGCTTATTATGAAGTTTCGGTTCAGGAGTGACAATATAATATATAGAAACTGTATTTATTGTGGATTGGAGCAGCCGTCCAGAGGAGCTGAAACTAAAAACTCTGGCTTTAATGTAGTGTTATAATATTATGGTTTTAATATTTATGCTTATTTTATTAGCTATCATCAATGTTATTTATTCTAGTCTGTTTTTGTTTTATCAATATTTTCGTATAACCTATTTATTTTGTGTAGTATTTTATAATTCTTATTCTTTATTGTTATTTGCTTGTATTATCTTTTATTGTGCTTCTTTTGGTTGTTTTGCTGTGCGTTAGTCTCTAAATCCTACGTTTTGTCAGTTGCTTGTAAAGCACTTTGAATTGCGTTTGATTTGTTTGAAAGGTGCTTTCTAAATTTTGATTGATATCAGTATTGGTGCTGATACCAACAAGTTGTACGATGATGCATGATTTGGATAAACGATAGGACTGATGATGAGTTATCAAGCTTTAGTACACTCTTGATCTTCCTCTGATCTCAGTTTGAGTATTGATTGTGTGTTAACCTGCTAGCTAAGCTAAGCTAGCTAAGCTAAAGGACAGCAGCAGCTGCTGAAGGAGCCGGAGAGACTTTTCTCCATGCTGGTCCCGGGCTTCAGGGACTGCTGCTGCTCCCTCTGCACTCACTGTGGCTGAACAATCACTCATTCAGTGTTTGTCACTTTCTAAGTATTGTGTTGCTGTATTACAGGTGTCGTCCAGCCTGCAAACAGTGGTTATTGTCTGTTGGCAATAAGGCTTGTCTCAGTCATAACAAGTTTTGTTTTTCGGTGAGGTATTCTTAGAAGGGAGCAACAGTCGCCGGTTTGACTCCAGACACTAACCTTTGTTGCACGTCATACCTCTCTCTCTCTCCCCGTTTCCTGTTTACCTCTTTACCTGTCACCAGGGAATGAAAAGCACCTGCCTAATTCAGGGGAAATGTTGGCTATGTCAGGTTGCCTGCCCCCCTGGCAGATAGGTTTTTCTTATATTAATAAATATTATTTTTACAAATAAGTTAAGAATAGTCAGGGGTTACGGTTACATGATATATTCCATATGTCTCCTGTCCGGTACCACTGCCTCAGTGTTTACAATATTAAAGTGTTCTACATAGATTTCAGGAGCGGCAAACAGAAAAACTGAGTGGCCGGTAGAAATGTTCAGTAACCTGTTACAGTGGCAGCTGAGGAAAAAGCTTAATTTCAGCCCGTTTCCCTGCCTGTCACTATCAAACAAAGGCAAAAAAATGCCCCACAAAATAATAAGATATCCTTATAAAGAGATGAGTGTTTGTTCATCTCACCTCTGCACCATCTTTCCTCTCAATGTTGTCGTTTTAGCATTTAGGAAACAAATTAGTGCAAACTGTCCTGATTGGACAGATTGCTGTCGTTCTGTAGTTCTGTAATGAGCAGAGCCAATCAGAATCAAGTCCAGGTGTGACGCGTTTCCTGGAGTTTGTCTTGAAAGCCTTGAAAATGTAATATCACTCAAACGAAGATGGATCTTTATTTAATTCAATTATGAAATAAAATTACTGCATTACGGCTCCTTTTAAACTTCAGCAGATGTCAAATGTTGCACAGTTTTTCTTTATTATCAGCTCAGAAATGATTTAAATGATTAATTTGGACAGTTCGTTACAGTTTGAACAAGACCAGCCTTTAGTGACGACGATGATGATGATGATGATGATGATGGAGCTCTGAGTTCTGCATACTCTCACTCAGAGCAGCTGTACGGCCAAACTTTCTTTTTTCCTTGAAGAGAATGATTGAAAGCTGAACCTCTTCACTCATCCACCTGTTTGTTTTGGGAATGATTCTCCTCTCTGGACAATGATTAGTTCACCGACAGCAGCAGCACTCGGACACACTGAGGCTGCTACGCTAACACTGGCTTTAAAACAAAGCTGTTAATTTGAGTTTATTACATTTATAAAGATTCGGTAATGCTTGGCCAATGCTTTTAACACGCTGGATTTTTGCAAAAGTGTTTTCAAAGACCCAAGGACACGAAGAGATAGAGACCAAGGACAGGAGAGGCTGGAGATTAAATGAGTTAATGAAACTGGGCCAGGGCCTGTGTGTGTGTGTGTGTGTGTGTGTGTGTGTGTGTGTGTGTGTGTGTGTGTGTGTGTGTGTGTGTGTGTGTGTGTGTGTGTGTGTGTGTGTGTGTGTGTGTGTGTGTGTGTGTGTGTGTGTGTATACATGCTGTAAATACATACATATATTTATAGGTTTGCAAACCTCAACATTTTCTCTCTTGTTTTATTTTTAAGCCTTCTTTGAAGGGAATCTGGTTCACAGAAGGTTTGAAGTGAACGGCCGTTGCAGACAGTTTGGGTTCATTATACCAGACAGAGTCAGCTGCTCCATGTGTTGTGAAATAAGACAAAGGTCAGAGGTCAGCCGTGATGCTGCTTGTTTTGTTGCTTTCTAAGCCTTTTCCCACCTGTAGTCCAATTTTGTGACGTGAACACGACACAAAAAAACATTGGAATAAGTTACATTTTGGAGAATTACGACCAAATTCAGAAATATTTAATAGAAGTCCCACATCCAATTGCAAAAAACCATCACACGGTTACAGCCAAAACCACCGACATTAATTCAACCAGTGGAGAGAGATGGTGAAAAGGGTGTACTACATGGAATTAATAATCTTCAATTAAAAACAGATATCTTCATGACAAAATAGAGTCCCATGACCACCTGCCTCTCAAGACTCAAGAAAATAAATGTATTTATAAGCTGGGAAACCAGGATCGAACACCCTAGTGCCTTATTTATTTAATTACTTTTACTTTCTTGTTGATATTCGGAGGATGTCTGAATGAAAATATTGTAAATGTCAGATCAAATTATTTATGTGCTTATTTAATAGATGTTTTCTTGTTGCTCTGCATTACTATTTATTCTTGTTTTTTTAGTTTTGTCTTATGTCTTGCTTTAAATCTTTAGTTTTGTCTAGTTACTTTATTTGTGTGGGTTTATTTATTTTTTTTCTATTATTATTGTCTTTATTATTGTCCACATTACAGTGTGCTAACAAACTCAATCTGTGTTTGAACTGTATGTTTCTCTCCAGGCCAAACGAAAGTAGATTTAAAGTGAAATGACAACAGCAGGAAGTGAACGCTGCAGCCACAATAAAAGGCTGATGGTAACTGAAATTACGTTTGGCTCATAATGTTCTGCTGTCCAGTACAGCACTGCAAAGAAACACCAGCACACTGACTGCAACTCCAGCTCTAACCGTTAACTGTTAGCTTGACTGGCTAAGTGTCTTTCAATCTTCCCCGCTGGACGGTTTGTATTTGTATCTACATGGATGCAAACGTTTTGTCAGGAGGAAATGGAGTCTGTATATTTCAGACTGCATATAAAACATGTCTCTAATTATTAAAGTAAACCACATCAAGAAGCAGAGTTTCTTGCACCTTTTTTCCAGCCTGTTTAGCTGTCTCTTTCCCCAACATGTCAGATGTTCAGGTACAGACCTACAGAAAATACACACTATAGGCTAGACTTTATTATATTTTAGCAATAAAAATAAACCACAGATTTAAGAGCTTACTACTAGATTACTACAGGCTGAATGAATACGTTTTGCCCCACTGCGTCCTCAGCGGCATCAGTTAGTGGTTAAATGTCTCTTCAGTTGATGGTCAATGTGATCCTCCATCAACACAACGATGAGACTTTGGGAAGATTTTTATTTCCTGATTGTTTTCCTGAGTATTATCACGCCGCCGTGACCTTTGACCCTTGGTGTCTTTTCTGTTGTGTTGCTTTCCTCTTTATATAAGCTGTTGTTTGTCATGTGATCTGTGTATAATATGGTGTCCTGGGACTTGTGTGTCAAATTGTTAGCCTGGAGCTAACATCTCTTCTGTTTGATTAGAAGTGCTGGGCCTCTGGCCGGCCCTGATGGATGGGCCTGTAGCACACTGTACAGGGAGCGTTTGGGCTGCTGTAGTTGATTTTGTTTAAAAGAAAAAAACATGGGTTTGTTAGATGTCACTAAGGCATCTTGCCCACAGAGCCAGATTTATACGTCGGTGGCACAGCTGCTTCCAGTTTATCACAGATTGATACTATATGTTGGCAAATCGGTGAATATGTCGGCCAATAGCAGCATGCGTTTGTGTGAATAAATTAAATATGTGTGGGGGGTTTTTAGGGCGGATATTAGCCTAAAAAATCCAGTATTGGTCAGGTTCTGCTTGATAATTATTTTGCTTGTAATCTTGAGTTTAGCTCGGTGTGTTTTTGTGGCATTACCAGTTATTTCTGACGATTTGACATCATGCCAAAACCGAGGGCTCGGCCTGTCACGATAACCGCTTTTGTTGGCTGATACATTGTCCCAGAAATAATTGCGATAAACAATATTATTGTCATTTTAAGACCATTTTATGCCACTGGTATAATGATAATATAATAGCATAATAATGCAAGTACAGAATTTCCAGACGTTCTCATGTAAAGAAACAAGCACGTAAGCACAACGGGCGATATCGAGGTCATGTCTAAATATCGTACGATAAGTGGATAATAATTATCGTGACAGACCTACCGAGGACATTAAGACAGCGTTAAATGGTGTCAGTGCTTCACACCTCTGTTTTTGGGTTTTATCTTCTAACTGTCTTTTTTCTCCTCGTCGTCTCTGTCTTCGTCCTGTCAGCTCCAGGCCCAGAAGCTGCGTCTTGCCAGGAGTCAGGGTCCGTACTACGGCGGCTCGCTACCCAACGTAAACCAGATCGGCAGGAACCCTCAGGACTTCCAGGTGACTGACAGCCACCGTGCTCTCGCTTCCGATGTCATTTCCTCCATCTCCCCTTTTGTATTTCTTCTGTTTTTATTTAGCTCATGACTATTTAGTTTACAACTACGGATCTTCCTTTTGTACTACTTGTAGTATTGATACTGCTACCTCTGCTGCTACTGTCATTACTTTAAAGTTACGAATACTGCTTTCACTACTATTTCTACTACTCTGGTCTTGTACTTCTAAAACAATTTCTATTATTTCTATTACTAGTTCTTTTAGTGGTCTGTTTCTACTACAGCTGCTACTAAAAATACTACCTCCACTACAAATGCAAATAAAGAAAAATACAGTCAGAGGACGAAGCAGTTGTTGGGAGTTGTGGTGAACGTGTAGTGTTTAGAGGACAGAGTCTGCTGCGTCACCACAAGCTGCAGCCTTCTTCACTTCTGAGTCATCAGTGTTCTCCGTCAACTCAGCCAAACTCATTCTGTAATGGAAGTTTTTCATCAATATAATTGTCTCTCTCCTTCCTCTCAACCTCGATTAGTCCGCCTCCTTCCTTTTCCTCCTCTGTGTCAAGAGGTCGAACCAAGATGAAATTAATTTGGCTTCAGGTAGTGGGATGTTTTTGGCTTCTCGGCTCCACTGGGAGTTTCGGAGGAATTTGGGAGGTTGAGGCCTCCCTAATGTGTATCTTGTTACTTCCAGGTTTTTTTGTGAAGCAATGCTCCGGATGTTGGCTGGTTCACCAGCACATAAACACAATGTAGTATTTCTGACGAAAAAGAAAGACAAAACAACAAACGAGCGGGAATTGCAGATCCTGATCCGTGGACTGTCTCTGAATCTGTCAAGTTCTCAGATATTTTATACAGTTCTCCAGTCAGTGAAAAGGCCTGGAAGATGACAAACGTTCCCTAAATGTCCTGCTAAACTATGAATTTTCCTGGAAAATATTTGGGCTGTAACATGCTCAGGTGGCTGTACGAACCATTTCCTCCAAATTAAGTCTTTGTCCGACATCCCCACAGCAGCTGGCGGCTGAAATTAGAGCTGCTTTCAGGGACAAGATATAAATCTTATGAGCAGCAGTTCTGTTTTATAACTTCTGTGAACACCCAGAAATAAAAATAGTTAACCAATTTCCAAACACATCTGAAACAAACCAGCTCATTATTCTTTTAATTCAAACCACAGTAAATGGTTTTACAACAGAGAACAGGTCTTTGAAAATGTCCTGGAAATTGATTTCTTGAAGGAGTGTGAGTTTTCTTTACTCCAGTAAGGCACATTAGACATGTTAAATAAGTGTTATCAATTAGTTTGGTCTCTGCCTCTCTCTCTCTCAGGGCTCCTTCCCTTCCACTCTGGAGTCCAACCGGTCTACTCGGCATCACGGTCTGGTGGAGCGAGTCCAGAGGGACCGCCGTTTCATGTCGCCGGTACGACCGTACCGCAACCGACAAGTATCCTTCAGTTTACTAACGGGCATCTGTGGCTCAGGAGGTAGAGTGGGTTTTAATGAATCCCAGGGTTTGGCTGACGAGACAAACCCTAAGTGTGTGAATGTGTGTGTGTGTGTGTGTGTGTGTGAATGAGATGAATCTCACCTTTCCTCCTCTTCATCTCAAACTGCTTTGGGAACCGTTAAGGTTGAAAAGCGCTATATAAGCGAAGTCCATTTACCATTTACTGTCAAATCTAAATCTGCAGGCTGTGAAAGGCTGAACTTCCGTCTCTCAGTCCTGTCTGACTTCCTGTTTGTGGCTCTCAGCTCCAAGCCCGGTGGTTCCTACTGAAGACGTACATCTTTAAAAACACCACAAATATATATATAGTTTCATTTTCACTGTAGTTTTTTTTTCTCAAGCGTTACTCAAACAGGAGGAAATGCTGCATTTGTTGGGGACTATTTTCAGTGGCGGATGAATCCACATGTGGTGCTCTAGTGAGTATTTGGGGCACGTGAATAAATAAACTACAGTGTGTGTGTTCATGGTGATGAAGGAACAGCAGTGTGGCTCACTGACGTGCTTTTAATGGCTCACACACAACACTTGCTAGTTCTTTGTCTAAGTTGTTTCTTCAGTTTTCTGAAACTGTCTAAATATTCGTGTCTTAGACATGTAAACCTGCAGTTTGTTCACCTAGCTTTAAAAAGCTTTATCCTTTTGGTTTTCATGTTTGACTATACTTGCCACCTTCAATGTGGGAAAATAAGGGACACCTTGCCAGCGGCCCCATGCTGCCCGGGGGACACAAATCAAATGTCTCGTGAAACTCTTATTTCTCAAGTCATTCCAAGCATGTGGAACCGTAGCGTTAGAACAGGGTGTGCACGAAAACACGGGATGGTCCTGGGTGGCAACTCTTAACTATACTGTGATTGGTGAGAGACACAACTGCAGAGAGTTTTAGCTGCAATTGAATAAGAATAAATGAGGCATGCAAATACCAAAAAAATAACAAAACCTTCCCTCCTCTTATTTACAAGCAGAAAGTGGATTTTAAATCAATGTGTTAATAGGAAACAGTGAACTGTGAAAGTTTATTGTCCAATGTTTGATTTCTGTTGTGTCTGAACATGATTCTTAGCTTTTTATCCACTGATTTGCACTGATTAAATCTAGTGGCGACCCCCCTCACCCCATCCTGAACCCATGGATCTCCCATATAATATCTGTATATTGACGTATATCTGTAAAGTCCTGGTTTGTTAAATACAGTGGAAACACAAGGAAGAACTTTGTCACAAATCCCCACAAGATCTTTAAACTTCTGTTTAGTTCCTGCAGTGGAAAAGGGGTTCAAGAGACTCTGCACGTGTAGTTTAAAGATCACTCTTGATGCAAGCATGTAAAAACACGGAGAGTCAACATATAAAGGAAGAGAAAGCATAAAAGTCGAGTAGCTCAAATCAGCACCCAGCCTGTTGGGTAGAAAGTGTGAACGAGTGGAGCTGGAAACAGTCTGAGTGTGAAGCCGTGCAGTCAGTGCTGAGAACTGAACTGTGGGCTTTGAACTTGTGGCTTATTTTTCACTAGAATTCAGTAAAGAAAGAGAACAGAAAAAAAGACAAGTTTTAATCATACTGAAACCAGCAGCCACAGTCCATCACATTAAGGTTCTGAACAGGGTGTAATTTATTCATGTTGCTGTTTCCTTAACCAGTCGTCTCCTCAGGTGGACAACTCGCCGTATAACTCTGCCTACCTGTCCCCGCCTCCTGACCCCAGCTGGAGAAGGTACTGTCTGTTAACACCCCCCTCTTCCCTCCCTCCCTCCCTCTTGTCTGTCTGTCTCCATGGAGACGTGGCTGTCCGCGAGGGATGCCAGCCTGTTTGTTATTTTCCAAAGCATCTTGTCTGAGTCTCCTCTGCTCCCACCACGCCGAAACCTTTCTGAAACCTTTCTGAAGCCTCAGACAAAAACCACGTGGCCTCACGGTAACGTCACAACTCGATGAGACGAAGACAGAAGTGTGAAAAATCTCCAGGCCCACCAAAACTCAAAGATTAAAAATACATCATTTTAAATGTGTACAGATCACAGTGTTCTTTTACTCTCCACATAATGTCTCTTAGATGACGTGGTACGTCTGCTTCCACGCACACAGTCTGTCTTCGTAACTTAACTCAGGGCTGGGTATCGTTTGAAATTTTCCAAACCAGTGCCACTAAGATGCCTTTTAGTGTTTCAGTACCAA
>LKNJ01004675.1:0-29596 GCA_002120245.1 Maccullochella peelii | reverse complement strand
TATATATATATGTGCTTGTCTTAACACAAGCAGGCGTACATGAACTGAATATTGATTGGGAATAAGGAATAGACGTTAATCTGAGCGGTTCAAAAGAAGCACATTCCTCGAGGCTATCCAGCTCCTGAATAGTAAATATTTTGCACATGTGTTTTTAGCTTATTGTCCTCTCTGTATTTACATACATGATTTTATTAGCATGTTGTGTGGAATGTTTTTCTGTACGTCTTGTTGCGCTCACCAAAGCTAAACCTCAAATATGGACAATTAAGATTTGAATAAGAAAATATTTAATCAAAGCATATAAAACAAGATTATAAATGTCTTTTTAGTCCCCAAATTGTCCTCTTGCAGGCTTTTTACCTGCTCCACGCATTTTACAGCAAACGCCAAGACCATCTGAAATCAGGAACGGGTTACAGTCGCATATACTTAGATCACTTGTTGACGCCTTAGTTAGAATCAACTGACATTTTCAGATAATTATAAAATCAATTTCCAGGTTCTGTAAGGTCTTAAATGTGGCTTTATGGAACCTGCAGAAACCCTGTGTTTTGTATGATATTATCTTTATTTAACCAGTTGTTTTAAAGCGTATAACTTTTGTTACGTTTATGCTCAGCGTCCACACTTCTCCAGACGTTTTAAAACAAAGACCTTTTAAAACGCTGCCGACCCCGTTTTAGTTTGAAAACTCCGCATTGTGTTTCAGTGAGGACGGGCGGAAATGGGGACGTATTAAAACGATGACGCAGACACACACGTTCACTTCCTGATTGGGTCTTATCAGCCACGACGTGTCCATCCCTGATTCGTCACACCCCTGTCACGTGACCCTTTTCAGCTTTGACTACCGGCGGTTAATTCAACATGGAGAACGAATAACAACACTTCCTTTCAGTAACAGTTCCACCTGGTCGTCGGTGCAAGCAGAGAAATCTCTGCTCTTACTTTTCTCCATCGCTGTTCTTCATTCGTAGTATTTCCTGCAGCTGACTAAGCAACCAGCCACAGAGCAGACAATCTGCTTCCTGTTTACAGCGGCACGTGCATGCCCAGTGCACGTGAATGTTCACGTGATATGCATCTTCAGGCGTGTAGTGTGGACAGTGATTATTTCTGAAACGCTGATAAAAGGCTCGTGTGTACGGAGATGGTATTCGTTTTAAAAGGCAGACTTATTAGTGTGGCTGGAGCCTAAAAAGCAAAATAAATAAAACAAGGACTTTGGCATTGAGGTGCAGTTACTAGAAAAACTGTCCTTCAGCTCAAGTGTCCTTGAGCGAGCCGTTGAACCCCCACCTAAGGGCTGCTTCCCCTCTCTGACTCTGACTGAATATGCAAAAGAAAATCAGAATCACTGAGGCTTCACAAAGGTTTACATGGATCCTGCCGAGGCTGCTGCTTCGGCTGATTTGCCTCTGCAGCAGTAACACTAACCTCTAGACAACTAACAGGAAACAGAGTTGATTTCATCCGGCGTCTCTCCAAACCTGAGTTGGTTTTGAAGAGCTCTCGATTCTTTTCTTCTTTTTGCCCCTCCTCCTTCTGGGATTTTTTCTTTTTGGGCTTTTTCTTCTGTTTTCTGTAGCGTTCCAGTCTGCCTGCCTGCGTTCTTTCTGGTTTTCTTCTAACAAGACAGCAATTACTCTTCAGAGAGAGACTGGTCACAGAAGGTCCACACACACACACACACACACACACACACAAGGCTGGCAAATGACCTCCAGCCTATTTCCTGTCTGACAAGTAAAAACTGTTTAGGTTCAACTCATCCAGCTGTCACTTTGTCAAGCCGCCAACCACCAATTGGAGTCTCTCTAAACATCGAGTTATCTGGTAAAACAGTCATAGTTGTTGGTGAGTTCGAGAGCGATCCCATCTGCACTTTGAGTTGTTCTGTGTTTGGTTCTGGTTCTGGTTCGCTGAGGCTCAAACTGCTTAATTTCAATAGGAGCAGAGTTTGTAGACAAGAAGTGAAAAGGAGCATGTTTATTCAGCAGCTCGTCCTGCCAGGTTGGAGCTTTTTAGTCAACAACAAAATGTGAGTCCAGTTCTTGTAACTGCAGCTGAGCGCAATGGAGTCCGTCTGCGCTCTTCTTCTTCTGTGGTGTTCGTGCCAGCTAAAGAGCTAAAGAGGTCTGGAGTTATTCAATATTTGTCCTCGTAATTATAAACAAACGGCATGAAAAGACCAAACCCAGCAATGTGTTAGTCCATCATCACGCAATACTTTGTTTTATGATTTCCCAACATTATCCAAGGCAACACGGAGGGAGTGCTGAGTTTGCATTAACGGCAAATTTAAAAGAACACTTAAGAAAACATGGAGGCCTCTTACTACAATTTGATTATAAGATATAGTTATAAAACACAGGAAATGATACAGGTATTCTTTGTACTGGAGGCAAACAAAGGTCCCACTCTGTAAGAATTTACAGTCGAGCTAATTTCGGCTTCTCTAGGCCTCTGAGACTGTTAATAAGCCAACTGTGATGCGTGCAGCTCGGCAAATAAACTTAAAAAGGATAAAAAGAAAAGTTTTTTTTTTAGCTGCACAACACAGTGAGAGGTTTGTCCTTCAATTAAAACAAAACCAAGTTAAATAAGTTCTGTGTCATCCTTGTGTGGTGGAGCAAGCTAACTCTGCTGCGAGCAGACTCAAAGGGGCAGCTGTGACTTCTGCAACGTGAGGGTTTGCTGCTTTTCTCTGTTTAAATCAGTGTAAACAAAATATCTTTGGGTTTTGGACTGTCGGTCAGAGACAACAAGACACCTGAAGATGTCAAACTGGGCTTTGTGGAATGGTATCAGACTGTTTTCACAGATTTTAATAGACCAAACAAAAATGAAATGGCGGATTAATCGCTAATTTGCCACACTTAATACATTTGTTGTTGTTTTCTTTGGACATTGTGACCGCTCCTAAAGATGTATCAGTCATGAAGTTGCATAATATCATAAACTAAGATCAGACTGATAAGCAGATATTGATCATTTTTGATCGATCGCTGGTGCACAGACACACAAAGAAACTCTGCATCGGCTTCACAAGCCTTCGTCAAAGCCGTGTCAGGTGACACGCCAGCCTCCCTCTGTCCTTCGCTCGCTGCCTCCATCTTTCTCCTCCTTTCGCTTGCGTTTTGCTTTCTGAGCCCACGCCCTTCTTCTTCTTCCCTTTTTTTTTTTGCTCTTTTCGATGTTCTTGCTCGGTGGAGGAAAATAACTTTTTTGTTCTTGTCGATCATGAAAAGGAATTGGTCCGGAAACTTCCCCGGGGATAAAAGCCAGTTGTTTCGTCTCCCCACCACTGCACTCAACAGGTGAATCCTCCTCATCCTCTTCCACCTCCTCCTGCCTTTACTTCCTTCTTTTCTTCCTTCTGCTGGACATCCTCCAGCTCTCACCTTGAGAGTGGAAGCGAGTCTTGTACAGAATAAAGATATGAAAATGAGAATGTGTCCTATCAAACTTGACATTGGTACATTTCAGTTCACAAATCTTCAATCCCTTCTTGTGACTTTCTAAATTCTTCCTTCCTGGTCTATTTTATACTTCCATGGCTCTCCTTTTTACTTTCATCATTCTCAAGCTCCCTCCATTAGCCTCTGTTTATTCCACTCTCTTTTATCTGCATTACCTGAGCTCCTGTAACGTAAATACATCTGTAAGACCAGGACACACTGAAAGTAAACAGTTATTGGCTCACTTCAAAAGACCAAAGAGGTCATTTTTTGTAGCAGAATCAAACCAGAAACAGCTGTTTTTAGTCGCTGCTGGGTCCTCTGTTAATGCTTCAACGACGAGTTTGGACCAGTCTGAAGTACGTGTCTATAATGCTTTAAACAATCGTATTTCAAAACGTGCATATAAGTTGCTTTCAGTGTGCATTGGTCTAAATAAGGAGGTTCAGTCTTTTCAATCCCGTCTGACTTTGTGAAAAAATCTGGGGAAGATTAAATGTCCTGCTCTCGTGTGTGAGAAGAAACAAAACGTGTCAGTTGTCTTTGATTTTTAACATGCAGCTCTTGTTTTCAGTTGTGAGTGTGTGTTTTACCTTGAAATCACACTGTATTGGAGAGTAAAGACTCACGTGACCTTCAACTTCTTCGAAAGCTCTTTTGTTCTCTGATTCTCTCTCGCTCTCTCTCGCTCTCTCTCCATCCCTTAACACCGTGTGTCTCTCGCCCCTCAGGACCAACTCTGACTCAGCCCTCCACACCAGTGTCATGAATCCTCCCACAGGAGACCCCTTCACCACGGGAGGACCCACCCTAACCCCGCAGAGCAACAGACACACTGGTGAGGCAGAGCTCCTGAACAAAAACACCACAACTGACTGCAAAAAGTCACAATAAAACACACAACCAAGAGAAACAGTACAGGAAATGTAACTTCTGTTGTGTTATTTTAAGAATTAGAAAGACTCTTAGTACTCAAAATGCACTGTGGTACTGATACCCTCGCTGACTTCATCTTCAGTTTATTTGTAGTGCAACATCACCTATGCACATTTCAGAGATCTGAAAATCCTGACAGAGCCTGCCGACCAAACGTGCAGTTTGGGAGCAAAGCTTCTACCCCCCAGAAGATGTTTAGGTGATTCTAGGAACAGTCAAGAGAGCGTAAAGGGCATAATGGAGCATACTGCATAATACGTTTGCATATGTACGTATTGGTAGCCAATGCAAAGATGCCAGGACAGGTGTAATATGATCTCATTCCTTAAAGGACCAGTGTGGAGGATCTGGTGGCATCTAGCAGTGAGGTTGCAGATAGCAACCAGCTGATAACCCCTCCAGTCACCCTCCCCGTTGAAAGCCAAGCCCCCATGAAGGGCACAAGGCTTTGAAGCCAGTGTGACATAGTGGCCAAACTGTGTAATTACAGCTTCCAGATTCATCATGTGACGCACACTGGCCCCAAAAGACTTTTTCCCACAAGTCTCTTTCACACTGTGAAGGAGACGTCTGTAAATCAGCAGATATTTTTTTTAGGTACATCAACTTCCCAGTACGAACACTTAAACAGCCCTTGTTTAAATCATTACGTCCTAAAGTTGTAAACTTCACTAACAGCTGAATCCAGAGTTATGGAGTCGCTGTGGTTCGTGTGAGTGAGCCTCAGACCGAGCGGCTGGGAGGTTAAAGGTTAAAGGAAACGCTAGTGCGCTCGCTCTGTGGGCCGCACGATGAGGAGGCTGTGAGGAAGATCCGGGTCCTTTTATACTCAGGAAGTCAAACTTTTTTGGTTTCATGCGCCGCTGAGCAACTTTCATAGGAATGAACGGGGCCCCGCCTCCAACGCTGTATCCAGCTCTCTTTATGCATCCATGTTCCACGCCTGTAGGAGAACCTACAGTGGCCCCCGAAACTCGTGAAAAACAAGCAAGGCCCTCTGTAGAGCCAGTGTTTGGTTTGTCCGTTACTACTGCAGAAACTCCGTGGAAGCGGACCCGCTCACTCTGTAGATACAAAGGGCTCATTGTAAGGTAACGAAAACACAACAGTTCTTATTTTCAGGTGATTATACACTAACAAAAACATACTTTCTGCCAATAGATCCCCCTAAATCTTACACACTGGTCCTTTGGGTGAATAAGAACCTTTGTTGTTGTCATGAACAGGCCAGAGAAATGAGCCTCGCAGTAATCAATTCTGGATGTCCTAAAAGGATTTCAGCATCTAAACTGGACAGAATGGACCGGTCTTGTCACGAAAATGGACGTTTCGTAACATGGAAGGAGTAATTGGCTGTTTACACAGATATGTGATGTGTGTCTCATCAGTATAACAATGATGATTTACTTTGTTTTTGGAAACAGGACCAAGTGACAGCATGTAGTCCAAATACTGATCCCTGTGGGACGCCTCAGCCAGATTTAATCTTGAAACTGATCGTTTAGGAGAAATTTCACGTTTCCAGAACAGCTGCCACATCTTTCTAGTCTGAAAATCAGAAGCAAAGACCAGTAGCACCTGATTGTTTATCCAATCAGGTGTAGGAAGGGTTTATGTTGCTGCTGCGAGCTGATTCATATATGGCCTCTTAAAACCACAATGACAGAAGTGAAAATGGTGCGATGTCTCTGCCAGACGAAAGCACTCCGTGATCCCAGGGTTGTTGTTTTTTTTCCTTTATTTTGGATGTGATGTGGTGACCTGTTCTTTGTTAAACTGACTTTTCTGGCCTGACTGAGCAGCTCACACGTTTCCTCAGGATAGAGATCTCAGCCTAAACAGGTTTTCCTCTGGCGGCCAGCAGGATCAGGATGTTCTGGCCAATATTTCCAACTCGGTAAAACTTACTCTGTCTATCTGTGGTCTTGCAGGTCAGAGCGACGGAGAAGGCAGAAGAAGTGAGTTATATCCAAACACACACTGCTGTCAGGTTTCAGTTCATTGTCAGAATTTTAAAGATCTGAACAACCTGAACATTTTATTTATTTATAGCACATAAATGTGACTGTCATTGTGGTAATTATTATGAACTTTTTGAGTTTTGGTAGAACACGTGGGGGCTAAAATTTTACATTTTGAGCAAAATGAAATTATGTTAAATTAATAAATTAAAAGCCTGTAGTAAACCTGTGAAAAACTGTTGCCTGAGAAATTCAAGTTTGGGAATGTGTAGGAAAAAATTGAGAATTTAAATGAATGAATGAATGAATAATACATTTTTTTTGTCTGACAAAAACCAAAAGATGTTGAGTTTACTGTAATTTAAGGGAAGTGAGTGAAGCTTTTGAAGAGCTTGAACCATCAAGCATTTAACATTTCTGCTTGAAAAATTACTTCTACAATTAATCAGTTGCCTATTAATTCAACTTATCGATTAATAGACTATTAATTTCAGCTCTACATCTGACTTCACTGTGAGACTGACGTTATACATGCGCGCACACACATGTAAGTTAAAAGTTGTGAATTTTGGCCCTGTTGTTGGCTGTAAAAGCGGAGCAGAATGTCGTACCTGTAACTTTCACACACGGTTTTGTGCACACATTTTATTTGGCACGCGACAAAGGCCCCCGGGGCCCGTCGCACCGTTTCAACATGCAACCTCTGAATCACAATGTGAGATCATTTCCCCTCTCGCTCATTTTGACACCTTTTCACAGATTCAAACAAAAACCACACGACCAGAGTCAAAATCAAACCAGGCACGGTGCGATCTCAGTATGTGATACGGGTCTTATTAGTCACCTAGGTTCCCCCCCCCCCAACATTTTAACATGTTCACAAAGGCTGATATACAACTACAGGCTTTGTAACAATTACTGAAGATAATTTTCATTTCAGAAGCTCTAAATCTTCTTGAGCTCATATATATAATGTGATGATGAAACTGACTGAACTGACAATTCACTTCAACGCTGTACCACGCACACACACGCGCATATTTACATATCTCCTCCAATATTTTGTCCCTCAGTGTTTCCGTACCCCGTTCCTCCCATTGAAGAGAATGTGTTGGACGAGGGGAAGCTACTCAAACCATGGGACACCAAGAAGGTAAAGAAACAAACCAATATTTATTTCTTTAATGAATAATGTGCTGTCTGATTAGAATGGAAAAGTTTTGGCTTTTGTTTAAAATATGTTCATAAAAGTCCCAAAACATGTCTTAACGTTACGCTAAACACGTTCCTCGTGTTACTAATTTAAAATCCAGTGCAGCGCTGCGTGAAACGTCACTAGCATCACGTGACACACGTTGGCGTGTGCAGCTCGTTGGCGGGAATGACTGAAGTTAGCAAGCGCCAGCAGTTTGCTTATCCGCAAATGCCTGGGAAGTGCGTGTTTAATGATGTTTAGCTTTCCAACGACAAATATAATCCATGACTCAAGAGAGAAGCAGAGCCGAGCCGGCGTCCTGTGATCGCTATATAGGCCGGCCTATTTTAAACTGCTTAAATAAAGTTGTTGAAATGGGGTAAAATACTATGAATAGTTATGGAAAAGTTTTGAAAATTCATTGGTAAAAATGTGTGGGAACCCTGACATTAGTTCTTTAAATAGCTCCTGCTAAACAGACTGTGTTTGAACAAATTGAGGCAGAACTAATTTGAGTTGTTTCTCTCTCCAGTTGCCTCTGTTGTCGTCCCGACCCAAGTCCTGTGAAGTCCCTGGCATCAAGTAAGTCTGACACCAGCAAACACACACTCACTGTGTTCACACAGCACATCACACTCTGCATTATGTCAAAACCACTTTTGGACATTTCTTTGATCCTTTCTGAAACTTGATTTGTCCATTGAGCAAGGGTCAAAGAGCGAATTCTTTTGCTTTTGCCTCCCTGCAGGCAGGAATGTTCTGTTGCTTTTGTGTTCCTTGTCTTTAACTCGAAAGTCACCAGAAAACCAAACAGCGTCAAAATGAAGTTTTCTCTTCGGCCTTTAACCAAAGAAAATCGGAGTACTGGGAATACTTTGAGGCACAGACCGTTAAGCGCTCATGCGTTAAAATGAGGAAGATAGACGTTTAATTATGAAGACAACAAAGTGTTTTTGGAGAACTGAACTGCAGTTAAATATTCATGGAGCAATGAAGTGTATTTGACTGTTCACTATGATATTGTTTCTGAAACTACTCACTTCTAAATAATAATTTTTTGGCATGTTTTCATGTCCAGGAAGATCTGACCCTCCTGTTTTTCCTCTCAGTATCTTTACGTCCCAGGAGCAGCCGTCCACGCCGGCTCACAGCGTCCCTTCGGCCCTCAACACCGGCGGCTCGCTGCCCGACCTGTCCAGTCTCCACTTCCCCTCCCCGCTGCCCACGCCGCTTGACCAGGACGAGCCCGGCTACCCAGGATCCTCCTCTCTGAGCGGGGGCAGCAGCACGGGGAACCTGGCCTCCACCCTCACTCAGCTGGGCATCAACGCCGCCAACGCTCCGGGAGGCAACGGCAACTTCCACCACCACACACAAGGTACGTGCAGGCTGCAGCAGCCCGGGCACACATTAAGCTCGTCGGTCTGATTATAGTTCTGATTGGGGCGGACTAAGGTGGGCCGCGTCTTTTTCAGTCTGGTTCAGATGATTGACAGTCTGGCAATAAAAGCATAACATTTTTGATGTAAGGGAGAGAGTTTTATAGTGAGTTTCAGCTCCTTGTTTATTTGTTCTGGTTCCCTCTCAGCCTCTCAGAGCGTCGTTTTCAGAGAAGAAGCTGTCAAAAGCCGACAGCCCGCTTCCTGCTCGACAGCAGACAGCAGACAGACTCAGTTAGAGGCCAGCTGGGGAACATAGTGGAGCATTTAGCAGCTAAAGAGCCGGATATTTCCCTCAGGAGCTGGTGGAGACCAAACACAGAGCTAACAGAGAGGGAATACTGGACTGAGATTCATCAGGTGACACAAACATGACTCCACATGAAGGATCATGTTGATCTGTAGCTGCTGGATGTGGAAATAACCAGCTGTTTGCTAACAACTTGCAGGTTGTTTCCACTGCCCCCAAGTGGCCCCAAAATAAGTTATTCCAGGTTTAAGGATTTAAGGATCGTCTGCCTTCTGATGATCCGCTACCTGTTGTTCTCTTCTGAGAACTTTTAAGCATTTTCGTTTGGATTGATTGGCATCATCAGCATTAGAAGTGTAAGTGGGAGGAAACAGATAGCAGCTAGTAGATGGAGCACAGTGAGCCATGAATGAGAGAGTGTTCAGTTTCAGGTCAGGTCTCTGTCATCTGTCATAATTTCTCGGAAGTCCTTTTCTGTTTTAGTGTTCATCACATGAGGATTCATGTCATCAGGATTGGTGGGGTTGCTATGGCGACACGACTCTAACCAGTGTGCTCTGTATTTACATGGCTGTTTATACTCCTTAAGAAGTCTTTGTAGTTTTCAGTAATCAGAAGGTCTGTTCCTAGCTTAAATTATTGTGGAGTTGATCAATACGAGACTGGTTGTTTATGTGAAAACTTGTGGCAGGTTGCACAAAACTTCCTTATTTTTTCTGCTGAGTTCTTTGAGGTTCATATAGTCTCGAAATTTAGGAAATGGTGTTAAAGGATAGTTGAGTCTTGTGTTTTTGTAGTGGAGTCTGACGGGTCAAAAACTGGTTTCATTTGGAACAAAAATCGAAAGGTGAACGGTAAAAATATGACCCAAATTATCTGTCGTAAACATCCATCACAGTTTACAGACCCACTTCCTGCTTCAACTTTGACCTAGCGTACCCACCGTAGCTGTGTGGACAACGTTTTCCTGTAGAATGACGAAATTTCAGGTGTTTTCACTTTCACTTTGACCTTCAAATAATAATAATAATACTGATAGAAATGAAGGACAAAACTACAAAAATAAGCTGCAGTAAACTGGAATTATTAATATTATTAATTTCTAAACACAGTTGGGTTTTTATAAAAAATGTTTCTATGACAGAGTTCTTTGTTTTGGTCTTTTTACAGAATTTGTTGATTATAAATAAAACAAAAAAAAAATCAGTCTTGTCCTTTAAAGCTGTCTGAGTGGACTGACATTGTTTAATCAAGCTAACTTGTATGTTAAGGTCAGTTCAGCTGCACGTGGACTTGATAAAGAGACCTCCATCGAGAAGCTGTAACCAAAGAGAGTTCAGTTCCTCAGTTGTAGATGGGGCAGGACAACGAGCCGCCTGCCTGCTCAGTTGTTGTAAATCTGTGTAGATCAAAGTCTCAGCTAAGTGACTAATGTGAAGGTTAGCAGAGGAAGTATGTGGGTGAGAGCGAAGGAGATGAAATGAAGGGGGATGTACGAAGGGGCGGCGCTCTAAATTTAGCCTCAGAGAGATAGGGTATGGGGTTTTTTTGTTTTATTTTTTCGTGTGTGGAAGTGCAGTCGGAAAAAGTTGCCGTGTTTTATCGTTTGTGAGGTGACTGTACCAACCGCAGGCAGGAAGCTGCTGTCAGCTGAATCTGGATCATCATGTTGTCTTTAAAAGGTTGGAAACCAGACGGACGGACAAGGCCACAATGAAAACCCCACGTTGTCAACGTTGTCAAGACAAATGCAGCTGTTATCAACATTTTATATGTTTACTTTTCCCACTACCAAGGAATGTGAGAATTTATCATTTATGTTTACTGTTAACATTTTCAGTAGTTCTAAAAACTATAGAGTTCTGCAGGAGTGAGTCCTAAAACCCTGAAATGGGTTAGCATGTTAGCTCTTCCTGTTCCCTCGTCTGGAAGTCAGTGGGTTTCTCAACAGGTTTTTGGTTCGCTGTGGTTAACACAAGCTTAAGAGATTTTCACATTTTGTTCTGCGACTTAAAACCGTCAGTAAAAAAAGTGAAGTTTGAAGCTTCTACGTGTCTTAAAAAAGGCGGTTGCTAACAAGCAGCTAAATGAGACTACAGAGGTTGTCGGGGACGTTAAACGTCATCTCACCGAACACAGAAACTCATCTACTCACTCGTCCGCCTTCACAGCCTCAGGTGTGTAAAACACACACGGGTCTAATACACACTGCACTTGGTGTCTGTGTGATGCCAGGGATGGAAATTGGCAGCAGCCAGCAGCCAAATGCTGGTTAAATATAAAAGTTGCAGGTAGATTTCAGACATAAACTAATGATTTACTATTGAGTGGCTGGTGAATCTGTCAGTGGCTGGTAGATGTTCACATTTTGAAAAGTTAATTTCCCACCTTCACAAACACGAGCAGCTGACGAAGTGATTGTCAGGTGTGAAAAAGGTAGAATTTGCCCTTTAGTTCTGATCGTACATGCAGTCCTGTCTGTTTTCAGAGTTTACAGTCGTTTTTTCTGGGTTCACATTTTTGTTGTAAAACTAAAGTAATTGATCTTTAATGTGGTCAAGTGTTGCCAATAACACAGTTAGCAGATATGATCAACATTTTGTGCTCGGCAGGAGGGAGTTTGGGGCCCTGAGTCTTGTTAACCGGGTCAGAAAGTAGACATGAAATGCCGATTGTGGATGAATCTAACTAAGTGCATATGAAGAGAAGGGAGGGAGGAAAGAGGTGAAGTGGGGGAAGGCAGGAGGGTGTGTTTGGGGACAGAGCTGATGTTTTCACCTGCTGAGATCACCTGGGGAGGAGCCGATTCCCCGAACAGATTTTAAAGTGGAGCCACAGAGGCCCTGTTCACACCCGGCATAAACGTGCGTCTCGAGTGACCACTTGTGATTGGATCTCACTTTCCCGATCTGTTGGCAAATAAACACTCGCATCATTTCCGTTTGCAAAGATCAAATGTGTTGTTGTTTTTAACCTGAATTTGATGAATTTGATCCACAAATAAAACAAGAATTAGGTTGGAAAAACGTTCGACGCCGCCGGAGCGCAGTGTTTCTGTGGGCCGGGACTGATTACTGTACAAAAACACAAAGTCTGTGTGCAGGAAAAACAGACAAGAGAAGTGTACTCGTGTAGTGCTCAATGCTTAGTAAAGAGTTTTGTTCCATAATAACAATAGAATGTATTTTAATCATATGGCCATACTTTTCTTTATTTGGAAACTTATTTTCATAATAAATATTGATTTTTATCTGGGAATTAATTGCAGTGTAGCAGCAATTAAATGTGACTAATGGATGACTTTTAGTGAAGCTTTTATTATTATTATTATTATTATTATTATTATTGTTATTGTTAAACAGCTGATTATTGCCGCTGCCTGTGGATAACCAGTCAGAATGAATCATGGATGTATTTTGTTACTGTGAGCTCCTTTCTGTTGGTATGTTTCATCCTTCACCCTGCTGGATGTCGTTCTGCAGGGACATCAGGTTGATCAGGTCGATCACATCAGGTTGATCAGGTCGATCACATCAGGTTGATCAGGTCGATCACATCAGGTGGATCAGGTCGATCACATCAGGTTGATCAGGTCGATCACATCAGGTGGATCAGGTCGATCACCTGATCATTCAGGTGCCTGTTGTGTTTTTTTACTGCTAATTTTGGTTGTGATCTGCGACATCATGATGCTTTATTGCATTGGCAGCTTACATTTTATTCCTGCACTGTAACTGTATTTTATTTCATTTTATGTATCTCATCTCAGTTTTACATTTTATTTTATCTTAATTGATTTTATTCTTATTGTGCTATATAAATAAAGCTGCCTTGCCTTCTTTGGCTCTGGAGGGTCTAATGAAAATATGCTACCGCGTTGCATCATGGGAAGCGTAGGATCCAGTGTTTAGGGACAAAAAGTCAGGATGTTTTGGCCTCTGCTGCGTTAATTTGGACCATTCTAGTTCCCCTTTAAGTTATTTATGAAGGAAAAATGCCAAATGCCAGTTTCTTCAATGTGAGGATTTGCTGTTTTATGTCATTGTAAGCTGAATATCTTTAGATTTGGGCTCTTGGTTGGACAAAAGAAGACATTTGATGGCATGTTTGTGACAGACAGTAAACCTAATGCTTTACATTTTAATAGCTATAGACTGAATCAGAAAAAGGCTGATGTTCTGGGTTTCCTGGATTCTGGATCTCTTTACTATGTGATCTTTTGTTTTGTTTTTTACACGCTTCTACTACCAGTCTCTGTGGATGTTGAGAGTACGGTGGTGTTTACAGTCTTTTGTTTTGTTTTGCCTCCTCAGGTCTCCTGGCGTCTCTACAGAGCACGCTCAGTAACCCATCCCTGCAGTCGTCGCTAAGCAACCCTAACATCCAGTCATCGCTCAGCAGCCACTCCTTCTCCAACTCTTTGAGCTCCGCCTCCCTGCACTCGTCGCTCAGCAACCCCTCGCTGCAGTCGTCCCTCAGCTCCTCCCCCTCCCTGCCGTCCTCCCTCAGCAGCCAATCGCTGCACTCCTCCCTCAGTAACTCCTCCCTCCAGTCGCTGTCCAGCAGTAACCCCAGCTACAGCAGCGGAGTGGGCGGCTCCAACTCCTGCTCCTCCTCCTACTCGCCGCTGCTCGGTGGACAGGGCCAGCCGTCACTCAGCACGTCGCCACGGAGACGAGCACAGCTCTCCCCGCTCATCCTGCCCATAGGAGGGGAGTCACGCAGGCATCACTCCAAACAGTTCTCCCCGACCATCTCCCCCACCCTGTCCTCCATCACCCAGGTAACAACTACACATTAATCGCCCTCCTCACACCCCATCAGTACAAACACTGCAGGGTCACACACACCTGTCTCTAAATCATCAGAGGTGATCTTTCTCCCAACACATGAACTTGCTACCTAGTGAAAAATGAGTGACAGAAAGAGAGAAGCCATTTTTATCAGAGTCAGTATCAGAGTATTCTGTATGCCGACCAATAAATAACAGGAAATTGTAGAAGAGAAATGAGATACGTTTGAGGCGTAGAACGGGGAGGAACGATCCTGCCAGATGTGTATTCTGACTGTTTGACTTGTTAGTAACCTGCTAATACATAAAATTCACTCAAGGCTGAATATGTAGTGTCATTTTATTTTAATATCATCGTTCTGCCACAAGGTTCTGATATCCTGAGCAGCAAAAAACACAAACGAGTTGTTTTGGACGTTTTCCCGGATCCCAGACATTTTTCATACATGGTTTCAATCAGTCCAACTAATATTGTCATCCTGTTTCTCCATATTGTAATTTTATTTCTGTCTGCTCTGTAAACCTAACTGGTCTAAGGACAGAGGGTGTATTTTGTGCGATATAAATCAAATTCACTTGACAGGCAAAACTAAGAAAGCTAATTTTCACTATCTGGTATTTTGTGGCGTGTTTCCTTCCACAGAACCAAGTTCAAAACTGCAGATAAGAAAACGTTTTAATTGTGGTGGAAGTGAGATCTTGTCAGCAGTGTTTACGTCCAGTTGGGCAATAAATACTGTTAGATGATAGAGATTTGTCTGCTGGTAAAAACAGTAGTAGTTCGACTGATCTGGGGATTTTGCATTGAATTCGTGCATGTGATATTTAAATATTAAAGCTCCAGGGTTGAAAATTAATTTCCCTAAATATACTGAGTGTGAAGCCTCCCTAACTAATCCAACACAGACAAAAAACTTCTATGAAAACTTCTAGCTAAGAATGGTGCTAACATCTGACCCCACCCCCCCTACAGGGCGTCCCTCTGGACACCAGCAAACTGCCTCTGGACCAGAGGCTTCCTCCGTACCCGCTCAGCCAGTCCCACCAGCACCAGCCAGGCTCCCACCAGCCTCTCCCCGGTCTGCCCGGCTCCCAGCCTGGCCAGCAACCCGGCCAGCAGCACCACCACCACCAACAACAGATGCACCGCCTCCAGCAGCCGCGGCCCAACGCTCAGCAGCAGCAGCAGCAGCAGCAGCAGCTCCACCTGCAGAACCTACGCAACACACACAACCAGCACATGCAGCAGCACTTTGGAACGGTAGGCCGCTGGGTCAAATGAAAGGAGATAAGATTGTCCAGATTAGTAGATTACATGGATTAGATAAAGATAGATGCGTTTGTTCAACGTACAATACATACGCTCACCTGTGCAGTTCAGCTTACACAGTGTTTCTCTGCAGCAACAGAGGCCGGCGGGGCAGCATGTGAACACAGCGAACACGCAGCTGATAAAGAACGAGAGGGCGATGGATCAGTGTGTCCAGAGCTCCTCGTCCTCTCAGTGTCACGTCAAACAGGAAACGGAGCAGCAGAGAGCCGACGGCCTCCCTCAGCTGCAACAGATCAGCCACAACCTGGCCACAGACTTCTACAACGTAAGCAGCACTGTCAGAAACACAACTGGTGTTTGACCATGCCAGCTCCACTGAAACAGTAACAACAGCGACATCTCAAGTCTTGTTAGTGCCCCCTAGAGGCTGCAGTGTTTATTACAGCCATAATATGAAAGTGTTGGATAGGACAAACGACATACTGATGATTTATTTATTCTTAGTCTTTTTTAGTCTCAGACATTTTTTAGATTTTGATATTTTTTGTGTACAAGTGAGGATTTTGACCTGATAGTGACGTAATAGGAAAGGTCAGAGGTCACCAAACAAAGCGAGATTCATCGTCACATTTCAGGGCCGTCAGATAATTATTGCTTGAGATACCTTGTCGTGAAAGTGTTGGTCATGGGGAATTTTGCCCTGATGAGGTGCTGCAGGAAAGGTCATCGAAATCATTAGGGTTCATCCTCTGGGGAGCACATCAAAATTCATGGTAATCCGGCCGGTTGTTGTATAGATTTCTTTATTAGAGCCAAAGTGTTTGTTGGAAGGACACTTCACCAACTGTAGGCCCACCTGAGGGTACTGATAGCTGCCTAGCTAAGGCTGCGTTCATCAGACATCAGTACTTCGTGAAAGAATACAGCTTATATCAACAACGCAATGAATCTCCACCCAGCAGGACGCTGCATCATTCAAGCACACATTTGTGGTTTTACTGTGAACAGTATATTTCTACTGTCATGGAGGCGGGGGATAAAATAATAGCCTCCATGATAACTGTCCAGAGCAGTAAAATCATGAATTGTATTTAATTGTCTCACCATTACCCATAGAAAGGAACAGGCCCACATCAACGCACAGCCCCCCCGGGTACAATCCACTACTAAGCTAATTAGCAAGTATCTTTTGGGTAACTCAGAAAGAGAAACATCTTTTTTTCTTCTGTCTACATCACAAAAAAACAAGCAAGCTTAAGTCCATTTTGTCTCCCATAAACATCATCTTCAGTCTGTTTTTGGACACGAGTTGATCTGTTGTCCAGACAGGCCTCATGGCACCGACAAACTGTGTAACCACCCATTTTAACCAGTTAGCACCAAGCATGCATTCTCTATTTGGACTGAACTGTTGGGGAACACCGAGAGCACAGAAACACGCTGATTATTGCAAACAAATTATATCTCCGTACAGGTCAGCCCCTCATCAAAGGAGGTTAGTATATTATGGAGTAAACCTTCACGAACACTAGTAAGTCCCGGCTGTTTGACCAACTAAACTTCATAACTTTGTTTCATAAGCAGCTTAATCTGTTTAGCTCTCTTACAAAAAACACTGTGTCATTTGTGGATGCCTTTGCGCTATTTTTAGTGAGTGGAAATGTCTTATTGGATTAGCTGATTGAATCATTTTTATTAATTCGGTCATGCTCAGTGTTATCGATCCGTCTGTACAAACCAGTTCATTTGTGTAACCCGATCAGACACGATCACGTCTCATTCATTTCCATCTGTCCTGCATTTACTGTTGATGTGTTTGTCTTGTTTCCAAAAGTATTGATGTTGTGTAACCAGTATTTATTTACACAAGTATGTGTTTGTAGGTGCCACTTAGTTACATGAGCACATGTGCTGATTTAGTTTAATCATCTCTTAGAGTCTGAATTTCACTGCTGCCGCAAAAATATTGACAAATAAAATGTTTTTATTCATATTAAAGGCTCCATTTTAAAGATACATTGATAAAGGCCCTGTTTACACCTGGTATTAACCTGAGTGATCCGATCACAAGTGGACAGCTCCAAGTACAGGTGTGGCTACACCCAAGAAGCATTGAGGATGCATCGAGATCCGATCACTCAGACCACATTCGAAGGAGGTCTGGGCTGCATATGGCCACTTTCTTTTAGCAGAGTGTATGCAAATGTGTCCTGGGCCACATTTGAAGGAAGGACCGCCTACGCAACTGATGTCCTTGGACAGCTCCGAGTACGTCCGCTCACACCTGGCGTCTCGAGTTACCACTTGTGATTGGATCTCACTTCCCCACTCAATATGCAAATAAACACGAACATCATTTCCATTTGCAAAGACCTCGGCAGGACGCAGCAATGCACTTCCTGTGCCTAGTCTGCTGGAAATTAAAAGAAGAAGTTTGCAAAGACCTTGTTGCGCGGGCTAAATCAAAACAATACAGACTGGGTCTATTCCTTCCAAACCAAAGCACCCAAGACGTTTGATGCACGCGTAATATATCTCTATTTGACGCCGCTGGTGCACACATTAGTTCGTACTTCCTGTCGCCTGAGTAGGTGGCCCTTCACTGTGGCCCAGGACACATTCGCGTATACACTGCTAAAAGAATGTTGCCATATGCGGCCCAGACCACCTCCAAATGTGGTCTGAGTGATCCTGCAGCCTGGGTGCATTCACACCTGTACTCAGAGCTGTCCACTGGTGATCGGCGCACCCAAGACGCAGCATGTTAATGCCAGGTGTAAACAGAGCCCTGGAGGCCCACATTTGAAAGGTGGCACTTGTCCTGATGTCATCTCTCAGGATCTGAGGCGTAGGTGTCGTGTTCACTGTGTGTAATGAAATGAAAGAGTATCAGCAACTGAGGCTATTTCTGGAGGTCTGCTGAGGAGAAGTCATTGTGCGCTGAGAGATACTTCATCAGCCATTCAGCAAACAGACAGGAGGCATCCTGTCCTGGCTGCTCGAGTTGCAACCTCAAGGATTTACCTGAAATTTAAGAAGCATTTTGCTACACGAGTCATTTAAGCACAGAGATTAGCCTGTTAGATTAGAGCTTCTTCAGACAACATGGTGATTTAAGAGGAGCGTTGGAATGTTTAAAGGCGACCTGGGCAATATTTTTACATATTTTGGGGTCTAAATGACTAATAGTTATCAAGAGTTTTGGAAATGGTCCAGTAGATCGCCTCCGCCGGCAGCCGCAAAACAGGATGCAACATAATCCTTGTGGGCAACTGCGCCCGTCAAACTCCGTCCACTAAAAGTGCTTGTTTTTGTCAGGGACTCTGGTTCAGACTTCAGACAACATTATGGAAAGGATCCCTACAGAGACAGAGTAAGATCCTTTTTGTTTAACCAGAAACAGAAATCTCACGAGAGGTGAGTGGTTGCAGGAAGAAAAGGGAAACATGTTTATTAAAGCCAAAGTTTAGGCTTGCATGTGTCTGTTGTAATGCGTGTAACGACTTATTTTTTATGTTTTCCAGGATGCCTTGTTCAACTCTCTACTGGAGGACCCCTATCTGAGTTTCCAGATCACAGGCAAACCCAACCAGCAGGTAACGGAGCACTTTCAGATGATGACGTAAATAACTGGCTGAAGGGAGCATGATGTCACCCACCCACTGGTCGTTTTAAACTCAGCCAGGTTGTGTTTACAGTTGAGGGAAGAGCCGGGACAAAAAGCTCGATTTCATTTAGTCTTTGTTGGTAGTTTTTCTTGGTTTAAAAGGTCAAATGGTATTGTTTTGAGGGTATTTTTTAGCTCCTACTTTAGAGTAGGTACTCTCCCAGCACAAGAGGAACCTTGAGTGGCCTAAGCGTACGGTGATTGGTCACATGAGCCAATGCAGCACCAGCAACCGCCATCTTTAAAAACCTGTGTAAAATAACAGCTCTTAACATTAGCCTTAAAAAATGGACCAAAACACGGACAAATGGACCAACAGTTGTAGCTTCTTGTTGTTGTATGTCGCGCAGAAGTGACATTGCTATACCAACTGCTGACCAGCTTACGTCACTTAAGCGTTCCTATTGACGGTGCGAATGCAAACAGCCCTTTGAAGGTTTGTAGTTTTCGGGGGAGCTCCCCAGTGGGCAGTTCCTCTCAGCGAGCCCCCAGAACTGTTTGGCCTGAAAACGCCTACTGATGTCGCAAGTCTGATTTGCGGCATGTCATTCCTTGAGTCTCTGCCCCCTCGTTTCCTGTCATTTCTCTACTGTCCACTCACAAATAAAGGCCCAAAAACTACTTTAAAAAAATGTCAGATGGAAGCAAACATCTTCATAAGACTACATAATAAAAAAGAAAAGATAACAGGTGTTAGTTGCCACCTTAAGTAGCCCCTTGGACGGTCTCCACTCCTGAAAGAAACCACCTACGAGGCCAGGTGTGGTGGTCTGGTGCATACTAACTGCTGGTCCAACAAACTGGCTCTTGGGACGTTGCACATGGGAGGAGAGGGTTACTAGCTAGATATAGATGGGTTCACCTCTACACACAACAATGAAACTCCTGGATGGGAGCTGAGTGTTTTCTTTAAGCACGGCAGGAGAAGTGCAGACACGAGGGTCGTTAAACCCACAAAACTTTAAAAAACACGGTTGCATACTCGCAGATTTCATGCCGTTTACTTATACCGATGTTTCAGCAGACATTTTTAGGGAGACTATGACAAAGGACTTTCAGCTGGCCTCAAAAACGTTCTGGCACCAGATGACTCAGGGAGGGAGTCGGTGCTTAATAGGAGCTCTAACAGCTTCTCTAGAGTTGTAGAGTATGTGGGCTCAGTCAGGGTTCACTTTGGTTTATTGGTCTTTATGTGGCTCTAGTCTGCCTCGAGTTATTTGGACAGTTGTTTCTCCCATACCAGATAATCTACCAACCAAGCTTAATACTAGAGCCTTTTGTATTAAAGTGTTCTTCCAAATCACATATAAGCCCAAGTCTCATGTGTCCTCAGTTGTTGTTGTTTTACCTCCTGCAGGACTGCGTGTTTGCCTTCGATGAAGTAAATCTGACTCTATAGATTTACTGACTTTAGGATGTGAGAAAAACTCACCTGAACTCACTTTATTAACAAACAAACAAAACAATTGCCGACTCCCCATATTGAGAGTAATATAAAGTTCATACAGAACAAGCCTGTCATGTTGTAGTATAATAAATATGTAGTATGGGAGTGTACCGCAAAAATAAATCAAATCAAAATAAAACCACCAACAACAGTATAATAAAAGAGATGCAAGGAAAAAAAAATGTTATTAGCACTCAAAAAAGTAAAAATCACACCATGACCTCTTCGATCCGCCTAAAGAGGTTTAATCGTCGAGCTAACGGTGAAGCAAACGCTTCAGCTTTCGACTGATAGGAAGTTAGTCTGTGTTGTGGGTCTGTTGTTTTGTTACAGATACATGAGAACACTTCTAATACTGACGGCCAGAAGTTGTTTAACAAGACGCATGACCAAAACCTATGGAATAAAATAAATAAATATATTTTAGTCGATGAGTTTAAACTTTAGCAAGCAGTGACACGTGCAAATATACGAGGAGTGAAGGACTTTGTAGTAAAAGACATGTGGATATGAAGCATTCACATTCTATTTCCTGCCTTAAATTTGGATCTGTTTCTCGTCTGCTTCAGTTCACAGCGGAGAACCAGGGGGACTGTCTGTCTCTGAACCACAGTGGTCTGAGCTGCGGCAGCACAGACAAGAACCAGTTCCCCTCCAACACCCAGGGACCCCTGGACATGCAGGACCCCGGGGACCAGCAGCTCCTCAACAACCAGAACCAGAACTACAGCTGCGGGGACGGACGACACAACGTGCCCAACATCATCCTCACTGGTGGGTGTCGACTAGTGTTTATGAGACCAGCTGATGATTTAGGACTGGATATCGCTTCAGTACCGATACCAGAACGGGACTTTATTTTGAGGATGATAAACATGTGAAGTTCTCAAATATTAAATGTTGTCTGAACACAAGCAGCTGTACAAGAACATAAATCTAAATACAATACAGTCTAAAATTGGCAAATGTTGACAAAAAGTACGTTTGTTCAATATTCAGAGTTTATTTTTTGTTTAAAAGCAAGAAACCCAGAGGGGCTTCGTCATGGCCTCTACCTTAAAAAAAGATATAAGTAGGCAAAGAAAGAAGGAAACAAGATTATAAGACAGAAATTGAAATAAGAATGTATTTTTATCTTCTTTAAGAATTTAAAGAGGTCATAATTGATTTGGTTCCTTTAAATCTTCCTGAATGTTTGTTTGTGGAAGTGAAAACTAGACAAGTCTCTCATTAAAGAGAAGTGTGTCTGTGAATTCCATAGAAAGTAAGACTGAAATATATAGTTCCCCTTCTGTATGTAATTAAAGTACGTATTAACCTTATTATCAGAGTCCCTCAGAGCGATGTGAACTTCACTTCCTCTTGTTATATTTGTTATTTCAAAATGAAATAATAATATATATTATTAATATATTCTGACACGTTATATATGAAATAAAACGCCAGATTGATTAATGATAACAATGTCTTACAACAGATTTCCCCTGAGGAGAAGAAGTCATGCTGATCTAAAAGTCTGGTGTTTAAGTCTAACATGTCTCCCCCCCACACCTCCCTGCAGGTGACTCCCCACCGGGTCTGTCTAAAGAGATCACCAGCGCTTTGTCTCACGTCCCCGGCTTTGAGATGGATCCCTTCTCCCTGGACGACCCGCTCAGGATGGACCCCCTGGCTCTGGACATGCTGGACGGCGACCTGATGCTTGCCGACCCGGCTGTGGAGGACTCCTTCCGATCCGACCGGCTGAAGTGACCCGGCACCCCCCCTGTGCTCCAGGAGCTCGGTGGGTTTCGGCGAAGAGACGGCCACCCGGACCGGAGGTGGAGAGGACCGGGATCGGCGCCGCTCCGCCACCCTTCTCATCACTCCCCCAACCCGACGGTCTGCAGAGCGAGGTTTGGAAGGAATCTCCACGAGTCCTTTTGTTGCCGAGAAGGACCTAAGATTTCTGTCGGGACGAACTGAAGGAAGGGGGAGTCTTTTTCCGTCGAAGGCACTTAACTGAAAACGCTCTCGCAAAGCTTGAAGTCAAGAAAAACCAAGACGCTTCTCTTTTTAGGCATTAGCTTGTTCGAGTCTTATCTGCATGTTAATGAAAAATGCACTTGCGTAAAATGCAAAACACGCAGGAATAAACCGCTCACGTGGCGTTGGCTTTATGTGAGAAACCGTCTGTAAAAAAACAAAAAAACCAGCAACGCTTGGAAGATCTTGAACAGCATTATGCATCCCGACCCGTGTGGACCCTCCCTGAGCTTTCTGACTGTTCTCCGGTCCATCCAGCAGCCATGTCGGCCCTCGCTCCACAGCGAAGACCACGTGTGATTGGTTCGGATTATATTAACTGTCATCAGGTTAGGAGATAACCACCAGTCAGAGGCCAATACTGCTAATGTCTGGCTCCCTCTGCTTTATCAGCCACTTTGACAGGAACTTAGCCATGATGACTTAGAGGTCTTTATATTTAAAAAAAAACAACAGGTTTTCCTGATGTCAGTTTAACAGCCTGGAAGAGGTTGTGAGATTAAACTGGTCTCTACGCAGTTGCATATTTAAAGAAATTAGATTTAGTTAATGAAAAGCAGGTAAAAGGTTTGGGATGGAGCCCTCTCAGGAGTGTGTAAAGTGCTTAAAACCCCTGATATGCTGCTTCTTTTCAAGTCACTCTGACCTGAAAACAATCATAATGTTGCCCCCAATTAAAGCAGCTTTAAACCCTTAAATTATCCTGTGATCACAGAGGACGCTTTCTTCAAAACGCTTGAGCTGAGAAGTCGACTAATCTGCAAAAGCAATAGTTTCTAAAGTTCTTCTGCACAAACATCCATCTGCAGAGAGACGGAAAAACTGGACAAACTTTTCAGACATCCAGAGAAATGTGACATCTCCTGTATGTTTCTGTCTTTAACATTTGTTTCCCAGTCAGCACAGTTTTGGTGATTTCAGTGTGAAAAGAAAATGCACATTTGGCTAAATTGGGTTGAGAAGTTGGTTAGTTTTCTCTCCAGGTCAGTGGCTTAAAGGAATTGTGAGACGATAAACAAGATGTCAGAGAAAGAACAAACGTTTTTACTTCACAAAATATTTTTTTGTGACTTCTCTCACATCTTTTTAGTTTTTCTTAAAATTTGAACCTCTTCAGAACTCTAACAATGAAATGATCTGAGGAGGAAACTTCACTCACAACTTAGAGACACTTGTAACCTGTGACATTGATTCAACAGCTTTACAATGACTTTATTTTAATGTGTATATATTATATAAATAACTTAGAGCGGTGCTTTCCAATCTGGGGTCCAGATAAATCTGAAGAGCCACAAGATGAGTGAATGAACAAGAAAGGAAAAAATATCTCCATTACACCAAATCATGTTTATTTTTTATTGCTGTTTTGGTCGTGAAATAGTCTAAAAATCACACTTTCTTTGCTCAGACATCATGTTTTAAACCAGCCGTAAGTAGTGATGAGGGGTCACAGGTAGACAAGCCGAAAGGTTGGGAATCACTGATCTGGGGGTCTGAAGAAAACCTTGGATTTTCAACCAGAATCACCAAAGCGGAGCTCACTTTTTTTAGGTTATGACGTCACATTTCTTTGGTCGACACTTTAGCATTTTTAGCGTTGAGCACATGAGAAGTTAAGCGTCCTGTCTGATCACAGATAATCCATTCATCTTCTGCAACATGCTGCTGCGAGGTGTGGAAACAAATGTCTGCCAACGTATGAACACATAACGGCGTGTGCTTGTATTTAAAATCCTCTGGTTCTCAGAGTTCATCTCAGCACGTGCTTAGCGTAGCTTCCCAAATTCCCTTCGCGTCACAAAGACGCTAACACAAACACCTTTTGCAGCGTCGTGTTTGCGGTTTAGTGTGTTTCAGCCTCGTGTGCCTGCTGTCTGTCTCTCTGTCTGTCTCTCTGTCTGTCTGTCTGTAGGTTTAAGTCTCGTCCACGTTCTCCTCTAACGGAGAGAAATTACCGCCTCGCTAAAGAAGACCGCGCTGCCAATGCATCGGATGCACTCGCCTGTAGTCACGTGTGGATTGGCTGCATTTCTAATAGAAGATTTGCATCTCACAGGAGACACTGAATGTGTTGTGTGAAGACGGAGAGACTGGGGAAAGAATCGGTAGCAGATGGGACGCAGCGGGGTTTCTGCACACCTCGGGAAGCAAACAGAAAGGGTTCTTTCAGCGGTTTGGTGAATTCAGTCTAGATTAAAACGTGTGTGGGAACCCGGAGTTCACAAATCTGCGTCTTTCTCGCCCCTCAGGCTTCGGCTCTGTCGCCCTTTCAGGTCAGATTTTTAAAGGGCAGTTCCACCGATGTTGATGTTATTATCCCAAAAACCACAAAGTCCCAACAAAAGCCAATAACTTGTGTGCACAAGTGAACCAGGGCTGCTAACTAGCTAACGATCATTAGCAATGTTATCTGCCGATTATTTTCTCAATTAACTGATTAATAATTAAAAGTCAGAATACAGAGAAAAATGTCCGTACGAGGTGACGTCTTCAAACGTCTGACCAAAAGTCCAAAACTGAAAAATATAAAGTTTCTGACGAAATAAAACAGAAAATCCTCACATTTCAGATCAGAGAATATTCAGCATTTCTGTTTTAAAAAGGACTGAAATGATCAATCGATCATCAAAATAGCTGCAGTAAACATTTCTGTCTAGATCAAATCTAACCTGCAACTATTTCAATCTTTTTTTTTTATTAAACAGTTATTGATTCCAGCTTCTCAATTGTTTTATCCTCTAAACTTTCTGATCAGCGTAAAGTTAGTCTTTTTTTTTTTTGGACTGTAACAAAACATTTTTCACTATTTTTAGACAATTTATAAACCGAACGTCAAATCGATTAAATCCCGGAAATACTCGGCAGATTAATCGATAATGAAAATGATCCTTAGTTGCAGCCCTCGTGCTTTGTAGCACCTATAACCACACCCAGCTGTGATGTCACGGTGTCCTGGAGTACGCCTGTGCATCACTTCCTGTGCCTGCGTCCGACATACAAAATAAAAATCAAGATGCAACTTCCTCGTTCACTAAGTAACGACCCAAATGCAGTTTTTTGGCGGGATTGCCCTTTAACCCCGGTCACTGTGATTGACAGCCCTTAGCCCCGCCCCCTCTCTACCTGCACTCCTGCACCTGTGTTTTCAGCCCCCCCGCCCAGGGCCGGAGCAAAGCAACGTATTTTTATGTAACAAAGATTTAAAAAAAAAAAAAAAAAAAAAAAAAAAAAATTAAAATCTTATTATTAACATTATTCTGACTATAAAAAAGTTTTATTTTTTAATTAAACGTGGTTTAAACCTTTTATGTATATAATATCTTTAAAATAAAATACAGTATATTTAAGAGGAGAGAAGAAAAAAAAAACAGCTTGAAGTTGGAGAGTTTTTGAACAAAAAAACGCTTAATTAGCTGCGTGCGTGCGTGCGTGTGTGCGTGTGTGTGTGTGTGCGTGTGCGCACATTTACAGTACATGTTGTGTGTCGCCCCCCCGCCTTCATTCAGAAATACTGTCGTCAGTCGGCTCCAGTTATCAGCTGTTTTCACTGTTTCACTCAGATTTTGGACGTTTTGTTTGAAGAATGTTTTTCAGTTTAAAGGAAAAGTTTTGTTCAACAATCGATTTAATTTTACATCAAAATCATCAATAATAGAAAACTGAAGAAAAATGTTCTAAAATAATCTTTTTTATATATCTCATATTAATGTCTTTTTTTAAATTTTCTACCTTTCAACTGTTTGAAAATGAAACATCTCGAAGGTATAAAATCAGAGTAGACGCCATGTGTGTGTTTCCCAACCTGGGGGGCCGGACCCCCTTTAAGGGCCACACGATAATTAACAGGATAGAAAACTTTAAGAAAATTATATTTATTTCTTCAGAATCAGATTTATTGCCAAGTAGGTTTTCACACACAATTTGATTTGGTGCATAAATAAAGAAAATAAAATCTACATAAAATAAAAGTCACATAAAACATTATATGATTATTATTCCATTAAAACAAGGAAAAACAAAACGCATGCAGCCAGTGATGAGATTATCTTCCCCAATTTCATTTATTAAATTGAATTTACATTAGAAAAATTATATTTTTAAAATGAGATTTATTTCAGTTATTTAAGCAGCTTCTCATTGATTGAAAAGGAAATTGGGGAGAAAAATAAATAAGTCCAAAATCTTAATTTTACTTTGAACTGACAAACAAAATAACAAATACCGTTTTAGAAAGCTGAACTCCGATTGCCTATTTGCTATTTTTATTGTTTAAAGAAGAGAAGATGTATTGAAAGTAAAGTTGATGATGTTCCACTGACTGTTGGCGGTGCCATACGTCTTTGAAGATGCAGGTTTTGAGGTTTGGGATTATTGCAGGTCTGGAAAGTTATGGAAATCGGTTTGAATTTCCAGGTCTGAAATGTTTTGGATTCAGAGAGATGAAGTCTGTAGAGGAAACGCAGGAGAGGTGGACGTTTATCAGACGCATTTTAGCTTTAATGCCAGTAAATATGAGACGGGAAAGGTTGTTTTCTGAGATCGTAATTGATAACTGAAATAATGAATCAATGTGCCTGAAGGTTTGTGCTGAGCAGCAGCAGGCGGTCAGAAACGTGTTTGTTTCCTTTGAATCGTGACGTTGAAGAAGAACGTAGGTGATGATGAGGAGGACGATGGATTCAGGCTGAAGAGAGTTTAGAAAGTGGGATCAAGTCTGACTGCTGCCCCCTGCAGGTCAGTGAAGGCTGCTGTCGTCGTCCGCTCGTGGTCTGAATTATTCCCTGGAGTTTGTCTCCAGGAGCTGAGATGTTCTGACCTCCGGTTCTCCTTTTCCACCAACATGGATCGGGTTCTGTTCCGGTTCTCGCACCTAATTTTGAACCGTTAGAAGCATTTCGACCAAAAATAAATTGGTTCAGAAGCCGAAAAGTTGGTTCCCAGCTGGGACCAAAAAACAGCAGGTGTTCCTCGACCTGAAGGGCGAACCGTGACGTCATCAGTGGGCGTGTCCTATTCTACAGGTTGGAAAGAGAAGGCAGCACTTCGTCTTTGATTGCAATGGTTCCTCTTAAAGTTGGGGGAAAGTGACCTGGTTCTCTAGAGAGCACCAAGGCTCCCAGAATCCTGAACGGAACCGGTTCAAGAACCAGAGCTGGTCTGGTGGAAAGAGGGTCTGAGTCCTCTGTGCGTCAGTGTCTTTGGTTTCTGGTCTCTGTTGGATTCGTCACGTCTAGAAGAAAGTTTAAAACTGAATTATTCTCTGAAACCTCGCGGTCGAGGTGAAGATGAGGTTCAAGCAGGAGGAGAGCGGGTTTTTGATCCGTGTCCAGTTTCAGTCGGCGCCGGCAGCCTATGAGATTAAGGTTTTAGGACAGACTGGTTTGTTGAGGAGGTGATAAAAAGGGGGACGGGGAAGTCGCTCTGTGCCGCCATGTCAGATGAAAATGTTACTGCGCTGAAGGTGAAGCTCTCTGTTACAGTCGGGGTGAAGCACCGAGAGTTTTTGTTGAACAGAATTCAGACAGATTTAGTTTTTCTGTCTCTCAACGAGCCATTTTGTCTTTATCGGCCCTAAAATCTGCTTATTTTAAAACCGCTTTCTGCCAGTTGTCAGTCAAACTTCCGAAACAAATCAACAGTTTTCTTGAATCGAGGCTCATTTTTTAAGACTAACAGAAACCGATTTTCCCGAGTCCTTTTTTCTTCTCTGCTTCAGTTCTTCCTTTTCTTGTCCTCACTCCTTCGTTCTTTTCTGTCCTTTTACTGCTTTCTGTTAGAAATACTCTAAATGTGTCTGTTCACTCGGCTGGATCAGTGTTTTTAAACCTCGTGATTTTTACAGATGACGGCATTTTCTGTTTCTTTATAACAGAGTTGGTAGAATAAAAAAATGGCAACTGTCGGGATTCAGACCGAACACTGAAACATGTCCGATTAAATCCGGTTTATTTGAGTTATTTGTGTCCAAATGAACGTTAAAGAAAGAAAACGAGGAACAAATCAGTGAGAGACAGAAAACATCTTTAATTTCTGTTTTTAAACTGTTAAAATCCCTTTAGAATTAACTGTTCACTTTTAAAACACCATTT
This sequence comes from Maccullochella peelii, assembly GCA_002120245.1. Classification (NCBI taxonomy): domain Eukaryota; kingdom Metazoa; phylum Chordata; class Actinopteri; order Centrarchiformes; family Percichthyidae; genus Maccullochella; species Maccullochella peelii. The sequence goes on along the minus strand of LKNJ01004675.1, from coordinate 1,058 downwards.
TATTTTCACTCAAAAGGTCAAAGATTCAGAAAACAACAACTTGATTATTTTAAAAGCATCCCATAATATACCCATCTGTGTTTTTCTGTTTGTGACACTGACGTCATCCTGTGTGTGTGCGTGAGAAGCATCTTGCTGTTGTTATGCAATAAACCTGTTGTGAGTTAACATGCAGTTCCAGGCGCTGCCAGTAGGGGAGCTGTTGACCAGCGAGTGTGTGTGTGTGTGTGTGTGTGTGTGTGTGTGTGTGTGTGTGTGTGTAGACTAGGGATCAGTTAAAGGCCATATTTCATATTTTTTCATATTTTTTATCGGTGTATGATACGAGTTGCTTTCACATTATTAATGTTGATGTTCAGTTTTTCATGTTTTTAGGCTCCGGAGGATAAAATCTGAGCGCTCTGCATCTTTTTTTTGCTTCGTATTTGAATAATAAATTGACATTTTGTTCTGTTGAGATTTTTATTTGAACCTTGTAATGAGTAACCAGGGAATGTTGAGTGTGTTGTACATATGAACATGTTTTCAAACCAGAGGTGCTTCTGAAGCTAACAGGAGAGATTTTTAAAGAGACTGTACCGTCACATTATTTTCCAGAAAAGAAATAAAACAGATGAAACCTGGAACAGCTGCAGCCTGTCTGTCTGTGTTCATATAGATATACTGTGGTGAAATATATATATTTATATATACTGCACAGTGCTGGAGGAAGTAAAAGTACTAATACCACACTGTGAAAATACTCTTCCAAGTAAAAGTCCTGCATTGATAGTGTGTTTACATAACACTAAATATAGTTTAAATATAAATATAACTAAATAATACTAAATATACTGCAGTGTAGTTTATATATAAAGTATATTTTTATATAAATTGACTGCACTAAATTTCTATAAACACAATATCAACATAAACATAATGCAGTATAGTATTTACAGTATATAAATACTGCAGCATAAGTGTGTTTACATAAATATACTACAACATAGTCCGTTTGTATTAATATATATGTATTTTCCATATATAAATACACTGCAACATATGTATGCTTACATAAA
>LKNJ01004674.1:0-31180 GCA_002120245.1 Maccullochella peelii | reverse complement strand
CTGTCCCACACTTTAATTCTTTCTCAATGAAAGATGTAGAATTATTCATCATCAGGCTCCTTATCACGCTACATTTATGACAACAAGACAATCATATGTACAATTCATATAAAATAAAAATATGTAAGTGATAAAAATGTTTTTTACTACAGTATACTGTATATCTTGTTTTGTGGACTAGGGATTTTTTTTACATTAAAGGAAAGTTCCACAGATGTCTTGGGTATGCTGCTATAGGGATCATATTTTAAGCATATGAGTGTTTTTTAAATATCGATACAATGTTCAGGTACATGAAATGTTTCACACACGTATTAATTATAGTTGAATATGATATAATCATAATTTGATTGTAATATGAACAAGTTTGCATATGTAACATATTCCCTCAGCTGAGAATCTGTATCACTCATAGAGAATATCATCAGGAAAAGCCAAATAGATCACTTCTGTCTCTAAACACTCTTTCCCTTCGAAGAGAACCTCTTACAGTTCTGGCACCTAGGTCCACAGGATTTTGCAAGAATAGTGAATAGTTTTGCATATGTGGCACTTTTTATAGCCGATTTAAATACGAAACTCTGAACATAACCTCCTCCGGAGCAGGTTAGTTGTGCAGCAAGTTACCATGGCGATCTAGCCAGGTTATAAGAGAGCCAGCTTCATGACATTGAAAACTCTGGCTTTAGGCTCAACATACCTCACTAACCCATTAATCTCACTCCGTAATACACCCCTCTGGCTTCACCACAACATCCTGGATCAAGCTATTGTATTTGACGGGTGGGCTGTGTTCTGCACCGAAAAGAACTTAAGAATGAAGCTGGCCCTTGAAACATTCACTGACCTCTGCTGTTGTTTAAGAGCAAGCTGCAGCTCATGCACAGATTCATTTTCATCATCAGACAAGGTGGGAAAAAAAGCATAAAAAAGGGGAAAAAACAAACTTAAACAAACAAAAGCTTAATATCTCCAAAAACGAATGGCTTTCAGTTTATCAGTTGCTTTCAAAGATTGAAAAAGTCTAGGTAGCATAAAAAGTGACGATATCAACAGTTCTGGGGAATAAAACCATGCTGCCACCAAATGTAATGTGTGGGATAGATACGTGATGGTTGGATCACTCTGTATTGTAATGGTACTATTTTGTACACAAAAGTACATACATTTGTATATAGTGCAAGGTGTTGGGATAAATAAGTGACGTCAGCACAGTAAGTGATTTGGTTCAGGTCCAGGCCTTTGTGCCAAGCTCCTCTTCTGTGGAACCAGCTCCCAGTTTGTGTACGGGAGGCAGAAACCCTCCTCACATTTAAGAGTAGACTTAAGACTTTCCTCTTTGATAAAGCTTATAGTAGGGCTGACTCAGGTGAGCCCTGAGCCACCCCTTAGTTATGCTGCTATAGGCCCGGACTGCCGGGTGACTTCCCATGATGCACTGAGCTCCTCTCTCCTCCTCTCCCTCTCCATCTGTATGCACCCTTATCCCATTAATGCTTGTTACTAACTCGACTGCTTCCCTTTCTCTCCTCTATCTCTCTCGTTCTGTTGCTTTCTGTGAGTGTTTCTGCCTCCGGAGCTGTGGAGTCTGGATCTGTGGCTGCGGAGTCTGGATCTGTGGTTGCAAAGCTGCGGAGTCTGGATCTGTGGTTGCGGAGCCTGTATTTATAATTGCGGGCCACCTGCTGCCCCCATGTTCCTGCTCGGCGGCCACTGCTGCTATTGTTGTTTTTGGTCTTATTATTAGTATTACTATTATTATATTGCTATTAGTATTATTTGTATTAATATTAACATCAATACCATTAGCACTGCTATTACTTTACATCTGTATGTAGAACTGTGCTGTACTACTGTATGTTCTCTTTCCTCCTGCTTTCTCTCTCCCTCTCTCTTTCTCTCTCGCTCTCTCCCTCTCCGCTCCCTCAACCCAAACGGTCGAGGCAGATGACCGACCACCCAGAGCCTGGATCTGGTTCTGGTTCTGCTCGAGGTTTCTACCTGTTAAAAGGGATTTTTTCCTTGCCACTGTCTCCTTGTGCTTGCTCTTAGTGGGAATTGTTGGGTCTCTGTAAACATAGTCAGTCTAGACCGCTCTATATGAAAAAGGGCCCTGAGATAACTTTGTTACGATATGGCGCTATATAAATAAAACTGAATTGAATTGAATATAAACATAGACTTTCCTCTCTACTGAAGTGCTGTAGCTGAGCTGGGGGTGGGTCAGACCAGTTTCCTGAGTTCTGTGTGCAGGGACATTAGTGGTCGTCCTATTGGGATATCCAGAGGCAGAGCGGGACAGTCTGGTCTCCTCAGAGTCTCATAGCAAGAGTCAGGTTGCATTCTTAAGACGGCTGACATATCATGATGCCCATTCGTTTGGGTGTCACTGCATTCCACTTTCATGTTGCAGGAGCGTAAATAACATCGTCAAACCATGGGCCAGTGCAGCAGTGAGGATCACACACAATATTCAGAAGTGAAAACTTGTATTTCTTCCTTAAATTGAGCAGCTGTTTTGAGTTAATGCACAGTTTTAGAGGAGAGTAACTTTACCTTCTCCGTCAAGACTTCCAAGATTTAGGTCCTTCCCGAACTACATCAGGTCCTTCCTAATGCAATTATCAATGTGGAAATAGTGCACGATGCAATATTACTATGTTTTTTTCAACCTCTTACAAGTACAATGGTCCTCGTAAACATTGTTATCACCTCTGCCTCTGTTAACATTGTGTACATGATAGGGTGCCCCTGTGGTGTGGTGTATATTGGCAAAATGTCTCTTTCTCTTTCTATAAGACCATAAATAAGTGTGGGAATTTTTATATATATCTTAGGTATAGAGGGAGTATTTTTTGCTTTTTTGTCTGAAGACGACAAACTATTATGTATATGTGATGCATATAAAAAGTAATGTAAGATATAATTTTTATTTCCAATTATCATCTCACAGTCACCTCATGTTATTCGGATGGAATAAGAGTGTATAAACATCGACGCTGTCAGGAATCCCTTTGGAAATTAAACAAACTTTGCACCATTAAAATGCAGCTAAAGCCGTCATTATGTATTTAGTGTTGTAAACTATCCCTCCGTTTGTTAGAGGCTCTATTTTGGAAATGCAATGTCTGGAGCAGCAAAGTGATTCTACTGATCTATAAGAATATATTTAAAATATATTTTATTGTCTTCACAATAAAAGTCACCCTGTGTTTCACCAGTTGAACACGAATGTGGAGCTGCAGCATTAGGAAATGTAGAAGATACGTCAGTAAATTCAATTCAATTCAATTCAGTTTTATTTATATAGCGCCATATCATAACACCGTTATCTCAGGGCACTTTGTCATAAAGAGCAGCTCTATACCGACTCCTTATGTGGATGTGGAAGAGCGATCAGTTAAGGGGGAGACTTCTATCAATGAGATACAATTACCAACAGTTATCAGGATTACATGATTTCCTGTAAATTGCCCGTGCGTATGAAAGCAATTTGAATTTATGTGAGACTTGGATGAGTTATATGAGACTATTTTTTTTAAAAAAGCACTTATTTTGCATATACATATTTTGCATTTCTCATTTAAGGGATGTTTAAATCAGTCATTGATAACGTAATTGTTTTAGGTGTTTGCAATCTGGCTACATTTTGATTGGTTTCTGCAACCTGTGGCTGTAGTATAAAGATGTTTTATATTGTGAGTTTGATGTCTGATGAAGGCTTTTGACAATTTCAATAAAACATATGGTTGACAGCGTAATTGACAGTGGACCACAGTGGAATTCAATACTTTATTTTATATATGTGAAGTAAAATAACACAAGTACACATATGCCTACATTTTTAGCTGCGCATTTTATAATGGCTGGTGATGTGTGCTTTCACAGGAACAGGAAATAGTGCAGATGGTATTGGTATGTAATATGTTGCCAAGTTTAAATGCCAGCACTAAAAATACCCAGCTGGAATGCAGGACTTGGCAGCGGGGACAGATTGGTGACCCGGGCTATGTCGCCATTCTCAGGGCCTATTTTGACACAAGAGGGCCGTCAGACCGTAACTTGAAGCTGGCTCTTTGGTTCAGCTCTGCTTTAATCTTCTATTTTGTTCTGGGAGAGTTTTCAGGGGATACTTGCAGAGGCTCCAAGAGCAGATGAGAGGGGGATTTGGGGGTGCTATTCCTGGGGTCCTTGGGGAGAGTCTTCTGAAAGACTTTTTTTTCTGCTTAGCCGTCTGTGGCTATAAATACCTGAAATACATATCCAGGCCTGGAACGCACAGCAGATCAGCTTGTTCTAACTTCAAACTCACTTCCTGCTCCACCACCTCCTCTCTGTGATGGCTGCTGTCATTTAAGTGGGATGGATGAGACCGTCCTCCCAAAAAGGACGACAGTCGTTTCAGCAAAATTGTGAATTTCTTCTCTTAAGATTCTGTATCCGTCGGTATTAAGAAGGCTTGAGAAAGAGAAATCAATGCTGTGTTGCCTGATAAAATATGGAGGACAGCACGTTTTCATAGTTGTTCAATAAATAGCAATTTAATTAGTTCAGTACGTGATTCACCGTTTTCATTATTCTATCGTCCTGTTACATACATTTTACCTCTCCATGTCAACAATCTGTGATAAATGTAAATCACATGAAGGTACATTGTTACATTTCTTTTGGAACTGTCCACTAATTCATCCATTCTGGTCGAGAATGTTTTCTTTTTTTCTGGGGTTTTATCAAAAGACTCTCTCTCCTGACAGGGACTTGGCTCTCTTTGGATGCTTAGAGAACTCTGACTCTCCCTTCATACATTCAAACAGCCCTATTGATGGGCATGGTACTAGCAAAAAAATGTATTCTCAAAGACTGGAAGACACCAACTCCACTGTGTTTCAGAAACTGGTCGCATGAAACTGCAATCTAATAACTTAAAATGTCAGCATACAGGGGAAGAATCTTGGGGTCCTTTTCTGCAACATCTGGACTCAATCTGACCGCATTTGTATTTACATATTGATTGGGTTGTTTCTTTCTTTGTTTTGTTCTTGTATACTCATATTCCTGATGGGTTGCATTTAATAATCATATGTGAATGATATGTACTTCAAGGAGTTTTGGTATCCTTGGCACATAGTAAAGATGAACTTGGATTCAAACACAGGCCGCTGCGGTAAGGACTCGGCCTTAATGGTATGCACTCTACCAGGTGAGCTACCAGGGTGCCCCATATGTAGCTATAGTTATCAGGGGCCCTCATATTTGGGTACCCCAGCCAGCTGGTAAAGTCTGTCCCTGCCCCTTATTCCAAATATTAAGTGTATTTCTAAGAAACTTGGAATTCTCTTTGACAGTTGCCTAAACTTTAACAACACACATACATATTTAAATCATACTTTTACCAACTCAGGGTTTTCAGAAGATCAGAGCAGTGCTGTTCTTCAGTAGTCTCCAGACTGTGCAGAACTCTGCAGCCAGGTTTCTGACTAAGACCATATGCTCTTCCAATATCGCACCAGTTTTAGCTCTTAGAATCCATTTTAAAATCCTACTCATCACTTACAAGGCCTTACATTGCCAGGCACCAGAGTATGTCAGTGAATTTTTAACTCCTTACTGTCCCAAAACGCCTCTTAGATCTGCTGGGTTAGGCCGCCTTTTAGAAGTTCCAAAGTCCAGGTTAAAGAAGAGGTTCATATTAAGTGTATATTAATATATCTTATACTCACATGCCCATTTGTACATTGAAAGCGTTATTGGTTGCTGTAATTGTTTCTTCCATCCATACTGGCTGCAAAGAGATCCCCTCTTCAGGCAATTTCGATCTAAGTGATTGGGGACAAAATACACAGTCCTTACTTTGTATAAAAATGCAGGCTAAAGTTCAGATGAAGCTAATATAAGGCTTCAGCCGTCTGAATTAGTCAAAAAGTGGATATCTTCAAAAGTTACAGCCTAGAGAATAGAAAATTCTATCTTTTGTTTCTTTTGTTTTAGCTTAGCAAGGAAACAGTGTATGTTTTAGCACAAAGAGGGAATTTCATTCTAAAAGGATTGTACCTTTGAAAACTAACATTTCCAAGGTCAAGAATTTCTCATTTTTAGGATTCAACATTTTTAGGTTTTTTAGGCTTTTTAGGTTTTATGTTATTCTTGTCTGACCACTAGATATGTTCTCATAATATAGCTCTGTATGTTACCACCAGATTTTGCTTCTTTTTTCCTTTACAGATCCCATATAACTTGTTTTTTTATATCCTTATTGTCTTCTTCTTCTTATTATCCTGACTGATGGTGGGTGAAGAGGTAGGAGCTACATTTGCAGTATGTTCAATATTATCAACAGGCATCGATACATCTGTTTTCCATACATTGTTGTAAGACAATTATTCTTTTACAGTCTGTCAAATAAACACTGTAGAAAACTGGGACGCTGTGATTGGCTACTCATCTGTTTTGACAGACAAAACTGTTATTCATGAAACCAAAGTACAGTGGTAGGAAAACAGTGGACGTATGGAAAACTGATTGATGACAAACTTTGCTTGGAAGACAAGCTTGCTGAGTGTACACACATCAGCCAAGTTATGACTTCACTGTATGGATAATAAATGGACTTACAGTTACTTATTGATTGTGTTGCTCCCAGTGTAATGAATGCTGTCTTGGAGTGATTGTGGCCTGTGTTTCATTTTCTGACCATTTCTTATTTACAGTAAATCATTAACAGTTGTCACTCATTCTGAATGAGGTCCTCATTTCATTTCATTTACTTCAGTGACAGGTCCTCACCATCACCAACCCTAAACACCTATCATTCTGCAAATGTCAAGTAGTCTTCCCAACACTGTCATATTAAATGTTGTTCCTTCCAGCATGTCGGAACAGATTGATGTAACTGTCAGGACAGTGATTTACACTGCTGTACAGCAAATCTCTGACTGTTCTAACTCAAATAAAGTGCCCCCTGCTGATTCTCATTATGCTTTGCTAATCTCTCTTGCTTATTTTGACATGAGTTCCTATCACTCTTCCCCCCACAAGTATTAATTGAAGTTTTGCTTCCAAAGCCCATTCTGTAGAGATGAGCATGAGTTTCTTGTGAAGCAATCTGTTAGCAGAGATGGACAGTCCAACACAGTCGCAGCTATGTGGTGTAGTTTGAGTACAGTAGTGTGGCATGAGGAATGTGAAGTATGTTACCTTCATCATCCAAACAAAACCTGAACTGAAAAAGGAAACATTGGCATTGAAACATTTCTACTGGAAAAAGTGGTATTGGCACTGAAACAAGTACCAAAAGTTTCACTGAAAAATAAAACACAGGCATTACATTTTTTTTCATTTTAAATTGCTATTTGTTGCATTCTTATGTGTTTTTCAACGACAATGTACAGATTTTTTTCTTCATGCCACTCTTTTTCAGTGACAGTTATTTTTTTATGCTGTCAGTTTATTTTTCAATGTCAGTAGTTTTCAGTTTCAACTTTCTGTCACTGTTTTGGCGTGGAGAGGAGGGGTTTGATGGGAGGGGCGAGGAGAGCATGATTTACGTATAATCTGCATACTAAGGAGAAAATGTCACACTTCACTTGTCCTGAACCAGCCGCCCTCATTCTGAAGCCTCTGGCATCACCGCAAACCTACGGCGATGGCCTCCACAAAGTCACTGGGAACTCTTGAACAGCAAGTAAGTCTGCTTCTCTCTGCCGTTGTTTTCTCACATAGAACCGGGCTGGGTGAAAGTTAACTTTTACCGGCGTTATGCTAGTCTGGCAGAGGTCCGCTGGAACGAGCGCTAACCTTGCTAATACATGATAGCTAGCTAACGTTAGGTTCTATGTGAGCAAAGACTTAGCTGCGGTTTGGGAGTTCCAGGTGAACTCATGAAAGACCAGCAGTTATGGTACTGCTGCTTGGAGCGGCCAAAAAGGACAAAGGACACCTCATATTTCAGCAATCATTTCTCACATTTCACCATATTTTCTCAAATAAGTAGCGATTAATAATGGCCATGGGTGTGGTTGCCACGAACAAATAGAAGCCAGGGGGAAAAAAGGCGATGGCTTTCATGAGTTCACTTGAAAGCACCTAGGACCTAGGTTTCTGTGGATTTCCAAATCCACTATTTGACTTATTAGCATGTCAGAGATGAAAAAAAACAAATCAGTGAAAATTGCTGCTGAAGTGATTGGATGAAAATAAAAAGTCTTTGAGCCTGGAGGTGCACCACTGCTTTAAAGGACACTTAACAGTCGACTGCTAAGCTAAATGAGATCAAAAACTCTACAGACCTTTTGACCCGAGGCTGAAAAAATGCTTTGATAACTTTCAGAAGTAATCCAAAATAAGGTTTGATCATTACCTAACATGAGTCATGAATGCATGGGAAAAGCGGCCAAACAGACAGAAAGTAAACAGTCAGATAGCTTTTCCAGCTGCCTCTTAACGTTGCCACCTGAATGTGGTTTTGAAGACAACTTTTCAAGGGGCTCCTCTGCTGGGAAACGGTTCTGAGTCTGTCCCACATGCTGCTCCTGATGGCTTTGTCACACAGGCTCGGGTTAACCCATGCTGTATTACTAAATGGGCTCCATCTGACTTTAATTATGGCGAACATCACAAAACCACAGGATGTTAGGAAGATCAAACACTCTGAATTGGCTTATGGGACTGCTGACACACTTTAATACGTAACAGGAAGAAAAGAAGAAGAATTATACTCATCAGGGATTGAATGTAAGTGGATGTTTTTTTACATCAATAAATCATTAGCACATTAATTTTCAGACATTAGAGTAGAGCTGGCCAGTAATGTCGAAATTTCCACATCATCGGGGTTCCAGAAGTCACTTGGCTCTTTGTTTGTTTACCCAGATATCAAAGTAGTGGAGGTTCCAGATGATTCTGCTTATTCAGTCAATATGGCAATTTACAGTGAAAGATGAATTGATGGATATTTAATTAGCATTTTGAAAAATGAGAAATCATGGGTGCAAGGCGGCCTACAGTAAAGCCTTAGCTTAGAAAGGAATATAAACATATGTGAAGAAAGAACTCTTTTCTTCTCATTTTCTGTGTGTGCTTCAAAACTGATACATACTGTGAGGCAACTAAAAGGTCTGCAAATACTGATACAGATATTAGATAGTATGATTTAATGTGCAAATAATATAAATAAAGGACTATAAGTTCCATGATGCTTTAATCAGTCTATACTACTACTAATACCAGTAATAGTAGGTTAGTACTAATAATAATAGTAATAGTAAAAGTACTTTTAGCCAAATGCTAACATCAATATGCGAACATGCTTTCAATGATAATGTTAATATGCTGATGTTTAGCAGGTATAATGGTCACCATCTTAGTTTAGCATGTTAGCATGCTAACATTTGCTACAAGGATTGGACAAATTTAAACTTTGACCTGATGATGGCGCTAGATAAAAAGTTAAGGGATCACCAAACAGGCAACATAAGTTTCATGGCAACCCAGCCAAATGTTGTGGTGACATTTCACTCTGAACCAAAAAGTTTCAATCTTTTGAGACTACATGAACAGTCAGGGGGTCACCAAAGTAATTAGGATCCATCCTCTGGGGACCAAGAATGTCTGTGCAAAATGTCATTGCAATCCATTCAATAGATGTCAAGATATTTCCGTGTTGACCAAAGTGATGGACCAACATTACCAGCCCTGAGCCTGAACAACTAGAAAAAAAATCACTGAGCAACAGTACCATTTCACAAGGTAGCTCTTTAATTACCATAAATTAATAAGATCATTGCCAAGATTATTGTTAACCAGAGCGTTATCAAGGGGCCAGTGGTCCAAGATCATATAGTACAGTTTGATTCCAACAGAGGACTTTTGCTGCATGTCTCTCTGCCCCCGTGTTTCCTGTCTGTCTCAACTGTTGCCTCTCTAATGAAGCCAAAATGTCACAAAAATGAATCTTAAATTAAATATACTGTCAGTTCTACACGTCTTTTTACATAATGTGTCAACACATTTGTTTTTGGTGATAAATCAGCTGTATTGCTGTAAAGCACAAAACCCTATATTTTCAGTTTCATCTCTCTTAACTGCAAAGTTTCAACTTGACATGAACTTACCTGGTCTGGATGCACTTTGGTTGTTATCAGCTCTTATCTCTCTGAAAGAAACAGAACGACGCCAAGGAGGCAGAGGGGAGGAAGGGGCAACATTCTTTTTGGGACATGATTTAACAGTAGTGGAAAGTAAGTGCACTTAGTCAAGTACTCTACAGTTACTTGTACTTTACTTGAGTATTTCCATTTTCTGCTACTTTTTACTTCTACTCCACTACATTTAAGAGGTAAATCTTGTACTTTCTACTCCACTACATTTATTTGACAGCTGGAGTTACTACTGTAGTTACTTTTCAGTTTAAGATTTTACATTAAAAAAAACATTTGATACGCTTATGAAATTCAACACATTGTTAAAGAGTTAAAGCAGTGGTTCTTAACAGTTTCAGTTTGTGAGCCCTTACGAAAAAGGGTGGCTCCTTGTCATGTTTCAGATGAGTTGTTCTATGAGTAGCAGTTCCACAAACAAGAGATTTCCCCTCTAAACTGCTCAAATATTTTCATTTAAATAATTGTTCGAGGCTCAGAGGTAACAGAGGTAACAAAGAATGGGTACTTTTACTTTTGATACTGTCATTACATCAACCAGTCGAGGCAGATGACCGCCCACCCAGAGCCTGATTCTGGTTCTGGTTCTGCTCGAGGTTTCTGCCTGTTAAAAGGGAGTTTTTCCTTGCCACTGTCTCCTAGTGCTGCTCATGGTGGGAATTGTTGGGTCTCTGTAAACATAAAGAGTCGGTCTAGACCTGCTCTATATGAAAAAGTGCCCTGAGATAACTTTGTTATGATATGGTGCTATATAAATAAAACTGAATTGAATTTAGCTGATAATACTTGTGCACTTTTACTTAAGTAGTATTTTTTAAGTAGGAGTATTTTTACACAGTTGTATTGATACTTTTATCTCTTCCACCACTGTGACTCAATCAGCTTTGGGGAGGAAGGTCTTCATTCTGAGAAACAAAAAATGCTGCACTTGTAAATCAGGTCCTGTGTAATTGCACAACTGGTAAGAATTTGGGGTGCACGAATCCACCAAGATAAACATGGGTAACATGTCAGCAGAGAGGAAAGGCAGCCATGAGGAGACATACAATAACTAAGGTAAGCAACAAATTAGCTTCAACCACAGCAGGAAATAACAAGCTTCGGGCTGTCATACGTCACCTTTCCCCAGTCTAATCTGGGCTAAGTGGTCTTTGTTGTACAAAGTGCCTAAGTCCTCCAATTTCAAAACCTCGCAGATAGGACCTGACGCTCCATCACATTCACCCTGACCCTGCAGCTTACAGGTCACACAGCAAAGTACAAAGGCACTGAAATAAACACAGTGACCCCTAAACCTGTCAAGATATTTGTCCATAAACAGCCAGGAGAGGAAAGGCAGGGTTTCCCTCTTATGTCAGATGTGTGTAGGTGACGAGCTAGCCTGGGGAAAAGGATGGTAGGAAGTCCCACCCGGCCGGCCAACAGGGTCACTTTCCCAGGGTGAGACAAACAAGGCTGTGCAAAGAATACAGTACAGGAGATTGAATTAAAATTCCTCAATATTTTTACAAAGGAATTCAGCAAGAACAGCAATAAATTAAAACAACGTGCACAAATGAAGTGACGTATATTTACTCATAAAGTACAAAAAAAGACAAAAAAGCTTAAGCCCTGCTGAACCTCTAGAGGCCTCTAGAGGTTTTGACGTTTATTGAACCTAACAATACTAATTTGTTCTGATGTTTGATGTGATGATTATGCGACCCCTTCATAAAAATCAAATGGATCACCCCCTTGGTAGCATGTGCTCAAGTATCATAACAATATACCCATTCAATTATCATATTCCTTGAGTTCCAGTGAAGATGTCGGCCTAATGGTGGTGCCAAATTGTAAGACAAGCTACAGAAATTAAATAGCCTGCCACGTCTTATAGAATTAACAGCAGAATAAAGCATCACCAAGGCAGACACGGACATGTATAAACAATAAAAACTCCACAACAGCTGCAGCCACAAACACACATATTAAAGCAAAAAGAGAGCTGCAAAGGTTTTGCACAACGTGTAGAGCACACACACGCGCACAGTGCTATGTTTCCTAGCAACGTTGACGTTCTGCTCTGGAGATAGAGGAACAACCATCATAGTGAGTCTGTTGTTGTACTCACCTGCCTGAACAACATTCGGTGAGCACTGCAAAGTCCTCCACAATCTGTTCTAGGTTCAACTTCTCAGCTCGGTCCTTCTCAATGCATAATATGACCTCTCTGTCCCACTACGCTCCTTTTAGTTTTCAGACCTTTTGAGCTGGAAGAGAGCATTCTACAGTCACAACTGTGACAGAGATTGTCAAAAACAGTAGAAAGGTCTCACACTCCTCACTGAAGGTTAAAGTTCCTGAGTGAACTCAGAAGTGACTGCTGGAGGATCCACCATGAGCATGTTAGCATGTTAGCCAGACCGAGTGTGTACCTGTAGGTCACGCAACATCGTGGGTGTGTTTTATTTGGGTTACTTAGCAGCTGACTGGGTGGTGCATTAAACCAATGATTAATTAAAGTAGATGCAACCTTTTTTTTTTTACCTATGCATGAGGTACAATATTGCTAACCTTAACCCATAATGACGTAAATCTTTGTTACACTGCATTGTTGTACTGTTCACAGACTGCTCAGCCAGGCCCAGCTGCGACTGCACCTCTCACACCCAACTCCAGTGAACATATACATTGAGCAGACTGTCACCTCTCTGAACATGGAGCACTGCCCTCCTGTGATTGTAGACACACCAGCAGCTTCTGGTAGGAGGGGCTTAGCGGAGTGATACAATGCAGCAGAGAGTGGCAGAAGGTTTTGCATAGGTTGCACAGATTTTGCCTACCCCAGCTTTAAAGACTGTAGCAGTTTTATTCCATCCATTTTATAACAGCACCTCCTTCACCAAAAATGGGTTAGACTTTTACATAAGTAGTTATGTAAAAGTACGTATGTATTATCGCGTATCTGCTGACTGTACAACCAGTAATTGCTGAGATATAGTACGATCTTATGGACCAAAGTGTTCTTTAGGCCCAGCCACTAACAGACCAAATTAAACAGTGCCGGATCTGAATATATAAAGCCATATACAGTATGTTTTTCACCAATTATTCAAAAAAGTCATTTGCTAATCAGGGCCTGGATTTTATAAACGCTGAGGTCATGAGTGCAAATTACCCCAGCAGAACCCCTCTCACCTGAGAAAGTAATCTGAGTACTTAAGAAGTTCACCTTTCAAATGTATTTTCATAAAATGTTATCTCCCTACATCTTTGTCTAAATGGTGTTTCCAAGCCTTCTCTACGCTGCCAGGTATGCAATTCTGGTGGAGAATGATTAGATATTTTGTCTAAAAAAAAAAATACTAGAACCAGCCTATATGAGTGTAATAGTGTAAACGCTTCTCTATGTCATTTAACCCTCCAAATCAAGGTCATTAAAGTTCTATCATATTGAATGGGGAAGCCATTTCCCATGAGCTGTTCCCACATTTGTTTGAAGTACTAAATTAAGTCTGTATAAAGTTGAACCTTTCTCAACTTCGCTGAACCACTGGGGGAGGTGCCAGGCTGCATTCTGAGGCCTTTGAACCATCTCTATATGTTACACCATCATCTTGGATCATGAATTTGTTCAGCACAAAGTGAAAACAGAGATTAAACGGATTCCTTCCTCCACGCTTTGAATAAATTGCTTTTTCTACTTTCTCTTCTGTTCTTTATGATACCACAATGCTGAATGATATATGTTTTAAGGGGTGTGCAACAGTCATTATTCTTTGTCTTAAAGATAGTTTAATCTGCTTTCGGAAGTCAAAATTAAAATTGCAAGTCTTAAAAAAATATTTCCCTGAACTGGAAATTAGAATCCTAGCCCAAACCATGAAAAACAGGCCAAGACCAAAAGTACACAAAAGCAGGCTGGCAGGGGTCTCCAAATGGCCATACGCTATGGTGTATATTTTCCACTATACTTTATTCTATTGTATTTCATTGCAGTCTTTCAAGCCTTGATTCTTGTTTTTTCATGTATATTCTCATATAGTATAGTTTAGTTGTCTCTGGCCCTGCTGATGCTCAGAATGAGTCAGTGAGATCACACATCATATCCAGTAAGCTACGAATTGTATGGCCAGCTCCTGTCAATCCGGACTCACTGTATAATATTTATTGCTGTGTTAAAAATCAAACCCAGTGAAACAGCCACCGTCACACACACTCCACAACACACACACACACACACAACTTCTTCAACCTGCAGCAGAGCCAAGAGGACCTGGTCCAGTCTGCTCAGGGTTTGTTTAGACTGCCTTGAATCCAGGTGTTTTCTCCATCCACAGTGGATGCTGACTAAGAGTGTCCATGCCCCTTTAGCTGAAGGGCTCTGGGGCCTCCTCCCTCCCTGAAGCAGCAGCGAGGCTGGGGAAGCCATCTGCCGGGCCCCTCTGAAGGATGCTGAACCAGGCAGCATCTGCTACAGTAGTAAGTCCAGCAGTCTTACTGACCGTACTGATCACATCCTGTAGGTTAAAGTCATTAAAGTGGATCCAGCATCCTGCAGAATCCCCCTCAGTGACTGAACCTGCATGTTAATACTCACAAGTGCCTGCTCATCGTGATACAATAGATATGTGCAGATAGAGATTCCACAGATCTGTCTAAGTCAGTTATTCTGATGAGGGCCATCACAGAAAGATACAAGAATAATTCTTATTATAATAACTGAGTATCCTCTGTATTTACAGCTCCGTGTTTTATAAGAGTTGTACCCCATCCTCTACAGCATATTCGTCAGTGTGGCAGTCTGTGGTGAGCTACTTGAGGACACTCTGGATGACATTTTAATGTCAAAATCAGAAGGAAAAGCTGTGCTGATTGAGCTGTTCCCCAACAAGTCAGAAATAAAGAGGACCAGTGGCTAATTTAAGGATGCACATCTGTTTCTGTCATTGCCTTTGGGAGGTCAAATAGAAGTTTTTGAGACTTTCTCCTAGAGCTACAACACAGAGATCTTTGTACATATGAGACCTGCTCCACTGACAGCGGATGGAAAAAGGAAGAATTATGAAATGTTTGAAGTTTTATAATCAGGGGATTTACAGTATAACAATAATACGTTGGGCTGCTATTTTACAATTCATTTTCAATTTCTCATTTTGAATTTGTGCTTGTATAAGTCATTAATTCTTTTTGTGTAATGAGGCATAGTTACAGTTACTTGTGTCCTCATTGCTTTTATCATACTTTTGTAAAGCACTTTGTGACTTCTATTTTGAAAAGACGCAATGAAAATAAAGTTAATATTTGGTTTCTTCATTAAGGTTATGACTGTTCACAGTCCACAGGAGTGGAAAGGTTTGTCCACTTTTCCCAACACTGTTTTCCATTGGTGAAACTCCCTCCAGTTCACTTACAGCTTTATCCAAGCTGTGAAGCTGTAATGTAATTGTGCTTGTGTTCTTATTCTATAATTTTACAGCTCATTGTCAGTTAAGTAATTTGTATTTAAAATTGTTTTATTTACCTTTTGTGTTTTACTTATTACCAATAACTTGGAATAAATTCTGTTCAAATTCATGTAATTATGCAGTGACTTACAGTTACTTGTGTCTTTTCATTCCTTGTACTTACTTTTATAAGCATTTTGAAACTCCTACTTTTTTAAAGGCACTTTAAAGTTATTTTGGCTGATTAGACCTCTGCTCAGGTTGAAGTTGTGTGGCCCTATCCTTGGTCATAGTGAGTCCCTGGATTTCTTGAACTAATTAGAATGACCCTAACATGTGCAACTCATTGTACTTATTATATATCTACATTTAGTGGAAGAAAAAATGTCCTAAAATCAGAATCACAGGTGGTATTTTGCCTCTTAACTTTAGGTCCTTAGGCACCTGTTTATGTACTTTGAAAGCACAGTCATTGTTGGCAGTGTTAGTGTTAGCATCTCCCCTGGAACACACTGGCTGAATTTACCCAATGCTATATTATTTTCACTTGTGTAGATCTGGATCCTCTGACACTGTCAGTAATTATTCTTATTCCACCTAGTTTCCAAACAGGCAACCTTTGCCAATGAACACTGCATACTCCCTCTGTTCAAAAATCAACATGGCCAGGGTTATTTCTGACACTGTACGGTATGTCTTCCAACACTTAACCTTTACAGACAGTAGTGTGTCCAAAACCAAATCAAAACGGAAAGAACGGCAGAGCTAAGAAAATTGATTGGTGGGATGAAGTTTTCTTTCCATGTTCTTAAAGAACATGATTTACACTAATACTTTATTCTGTTTGGATGAAATGAACTGAAGCTGATCCTGAATCCTGTTGGCAGTCCTATAGACACAAACACAACCCTCCCTTTTACTTCTAATGATATTAAATCATTTTTTCCTCTGGTCTTCTGCAGATTGAACTCAGTTAAAGACATACCTGCTGCTGTCCACTAGTACAGGGGCTTTCAGACAGTCCTGTACCGACCTCTAGTGAAAGTGAAATACAGCAACAGTGAAGGACATAACAATACTGTAATAGAAATTATCACATTCATATCCACTCATACATACAGTTAATTATCTTAAATTATACCTTAAATGTATACACTACACTCAGTTGTTTCTCCCTCTTAAGCCCAACGACCTATATGCAGAGTCCTCTACCTATTTATGTGATGTAAGAAACTGGATGTCTACAGATTTCCTCCTTAGTAAAACAGAACTCCTTTTCACTGGGTTCCACCATAAGATAAATTCTGTCATCTACTGGTTTCCTGTTTGAGTAGATCAAGGATTCTAAGTTTTGAGCATCATACCACTAAACTTGTTCAATTAAGTTTTCATCTCTTATGTTTCAAAAATAAGATCTATTCTAATTTTAAAGACACAGAGACCATCTTACATGGTCACAACAAGCTTTTTAATTAACAGACTGGCTACAGGCTACAGATTGTACAGAACCCAGATGCCTGGTTTCTAACCAGAATGACCACATGACCCAGTGTGTAGTCTAAACGACTACCACTCTGTGGCACCCCATTCTGATGAAGTGCTTTGAGAAACTGGTTCTCCAGAACATCAAAAACCACATCCCAGCTAGCTTGGACCCTCACCAGCTGCATACAGAACCAGCAGATCCACAGAGGATGCCTCTACTGCCCTCCACTCAGTCTTCACACACCTTGAAAATAGCAACACCCACGTCAGAATGCTGTTGAATGCTGTTTCAGCTCAGCATTCAACATAATCTCCCCCATGAAACGGATTGGAAAAGCAGTCTGGACTTGAGTACTACACTCTGCAACAGGATATTGGACTTCCTCACAAACAAACCCCAGACAGTTCGGATCTCCACACTAGTAACTAAAACTCAGAAACGACTGTATTTCTTAAGGAAACTTAAGAAGGAAAAATTCCTGTGACAAGTTCTTGTTAACTTTTACAGAGGAGCAACAGAAAGCATCCTGACTGGAAACATTACAAACTAGCATAGGATATGCACAGCCCAGGACAGGAAGGCTCTGCAGCGGGAGATTAAAACTGCCCAGAACATCATTGGTACCCATCTTCTAAGAATCAGTAATATTGGAGAGGTGAGGTGTCAGCACAGAGCCCAAAGGATACTTAAAGACAATACCCACCCCAGCCACAGCCTGTTCACCCTGCTGCCGTCTGGCAAGCAATACAGAAGTATCCGCTGTTATGCCCAGCTCATGGCCTTGACCTCTGCTCCCTGGTTTTCCTGTTCTCTCAGCTCCTGCCTGTTTCCTGCCAGTGTGAATGAGCCACCTGCGGCTTATTAGTAATCAGTCCTTCAATCCCAGCAGGTGACATAAATACCTGTGGGTGCCGTGGTCTCAGCACCAGTTCGTCTTTGTTCTCCTGAGTGAAACGTTCTAGCAGTATTCTTTATCCTTGTGACTTACCTGTGAATGCCTGCTCCTCCTTGGACCTGTAACCCGGTGACCCGTACCCAATCCCTGTGACTTACCTGTGCATGACCTCGCCTGCTCCTATGACCATCCGCTTGCCTGTTCCTCCTCGGACCTGTTATCCGGTGACCTGTGTCCTGTACTTGTGTTGTTTTTTTGAAAGTAAAGAACTATCTCCTCCACACCTTTTGTTTGCTGGTTGTACTTTTGGGTCCACCAAGTTCTCTGTGTACTGAGTGTGATATCCGCTGTCGTACCACCAGACTACAGAACAGCTTCTTTCCTCAGGCTGTGAGACTCCTCAACTCCACCTCACTGCTGCACTCCACCATAAATAAATGACATGGAACTTTCTGTTCTGCTAGTTTTGCACATTACCATACCACTACCTTTGTATAATATGTATATAAGTAACTGTATATATTGTTTATATTTTTATTTTTATTCTATTCTGATTTTAAATAATTGTATATATGTTTTGTGTGTGTAGCATGAAGGCAGCTAAAATTTCAATTTTATTGTGCAGCCCTGTGTTGTAGAATGACTAACAAATGTACCTTGAACATTGATACAGGGGGTTTTAAGGGGTCTCAGACCCCTTCATTACCACATTGGACTCCCTGACAACCTCCAAATTTTATTTTTGGGTAGCCTCAGAATTAAAGTCAGTTTTTATTTATCCTTACTGTAAGGTTTATTCGCACATTTTAATGTTGATGCGTCATCAATACAGAAAATATAGCTGACAGTGCTTCACACTGGACCGTCTATGGGCACCTCTATTTGGGAGATCATTTTAGGAAAGGTCCTCACATTTTTAAACTTGCTTTTAAATGTTTCCAGTAATGTTTCTTTCTTTTCTTTTTATCATGGCATATTCATAGGATGTTTAATTGTGTGTTGTTGTATGTCTGTGGAAGTTTCTGCATGGGAACCCCAGATTGTTTTGCATATTGCTTTAGTCCGATACGAGCATATCTTGAGATTCTTTAACAAGTCTGTTCCACAGTCCCAGCTTAGCACCAGAGGGCACAGAACCATTGCAACCAGGGCAGAGGCTCTAAGGAAATAAGGCAGCCTGAGTCACTATCATCTTTAAAATCTCTTATTAAAACATACTTTGAATGAAAGCTAATACTGATTTTACACCATATGTTCTCCATTGATTTTTGGTCAAGAATGAACTTCAAGCCTCTACTACAGGATGATCAGAGACAGAGTTGTCCATTTTAGTTACACAGAGCCTCTCAAATCTGGTGTTCTGCTGCCCTCTGTAGACTCTTTAAATACTGCCTGCTACTTTTGATAACATACTGAACTTTCACCTTGTCTTAGTCCATTAATACTGTCAGCCTGCTCATACTGGTATCCACAGCTTTTTACTAGGAATGTATCTAACAAAATCACACAGAATATGGCTTGAACATCTAGATTGAATTTGACTGAATCAGACTGTATTGATTTATTTTGTGGGAACAGATTTCAGCACGGGAAAGTAAACATTTTACTAAAGTGGTCAGGAGCATCACTCTGTGTGATATTTATATGCACACTTTGACATAAAATAAACATAAATAAACACAATAAAGAGCAAAAAGAAGGGAAGGAAATCAAGTAAAAGAAAGAACACACAAAAAATAGTGTCCAGGCAATTCCCCTCCCCAGTCCTGAAAGGCATATTTATACTACACTGATAAGATTTGTTTGATAGACAGCAAACAAAACCACATCCTCAAATTTAACCCATTTATACCCATTTCACATTTAGTCAAGACTACCATGGCCATCTACATAGAACAATGCTAATTCATAAATAATTCAATAATAATAATATAAATGTATATTTATACATATACATACAGATGTGTATGCAGAGGTGACCTCTAGTTCATTTTGTGTTATTTCAAACTGACAGAGTGAAGCAAGACAAAATAAGATAATAAAATACAGTAAAATAAAACACTTAACAAATCATGATATCCTAAAGCAAGTAGTGGGTGCTAGCCAAGGAATCTTAATTATACATTGTCAGTCACAATCATACTTTTATTTTGATATGATACCTGCATTATACTGTCGTAATGTAATTTTTTTGGTCTTTTCTATGTATCGTATGAAAGGATGCCAAATAGAATTATATTTTGCAGTCTCATCTTACCTCAAAAAAATTCTTTCAAAAAGAAAAAAGGAATATAAATAATAAAGCAAAAACAGGATAGAAATAAGCATGGGATTATGTAGATGTAGTGCTACTGACAAGTACATCAAAGGTATGAGAGAGAAATGTACAGTATAACTACCATTTAGTTAAAGCTGTTTCTTACAACTTTCCACTAAAAACTGAAGAAAAAATGGAATCTGAATAGATTCATTCTGAAAAAAATAACCTTCAGAAACTTGAGAAAAGATAAACCGATGGCTATATGAGGACTCCCTGCTGAGAGTCTAATTCCATGCTGCATTACTTTACTGTTTAACTCGAGGATGAAGGGAGACGTGAAAAGATGACAAAAATCTCAAAAACATGTCACAGCTTCACCTTCCTCCCAGGAGCTGTTAATGACAGAAATAAACTCCCCACACAGTTGCTACTACTGTATATTCTCTCTCTCTCTCTCTCTCTCTCTCTCTCTCTCTCTCTCTCTCTCTCTGTCTTTCTCTCTCAACCCAACCGGTCGAGGCAGATGACCGCCCACCCAGAGCCTGGTTCTGGTTCTGGTTCTGCTCGAGGTTTCTGCCTGTTAAAAGGGAGTTTTTCCTTGCCACTGTCTCCTAGTGTTGCTCTTGGTGGGAATTGTTGGGTCTCTGTAAATATAAAGAGTCGGTCTAGACCTGCTCCATATGAAAAAGTGCCCTGAGATAACTTTATTATGATATGGTGCTATATAAGTAAAACTGAATTGAATTGAATTGATCTAGAAATGTTAATAATCACAGTAAATACATAAAGTAAGTAAAGCTAGTGCCAGATGGTCTCCATTCTAGCAGAAAAAAGACAGAACATATGTTTTGGGTTTATGTTGATAATAAGTTACTGCCAGGCATCATGGCCATCAGAATCACCACAGAGGCTGCAGCACAGGGACAACATACAAGAAGAGACATAAGAGACATGTGCACATCCAGTGAAAATGTCCAGCAGGTGCTGCAGTAGCTGTCAGTGTCTCTTGAAAAAAAAGCCCTTTTGTCCAAATTGTGGTCCATACATTACAATGCAAACCTAAATCTTCTAGGAATGACAGATTGTTTCATTTCCATGTTTTTCAGGTCAGAGGATGGAAATTCAATGCGATGGGTGGCTGGATCCCAGTCCTTCCAGTTGAAGAATGACTCTGCTGTTTTCAAATAATGACAGTGTTTTCCTGCCTGTGATTAGGTGGCATCAGTGTGGATTTTGGAAGAATGTCCCATAATTACCAAAATGACCAGTTCATCCCAAAGGTGTTGGATAGGGTTGAGGTCAGGTCTCAGGTCTGTGCAGGCCAGTCAAGTTCTTCCACACCAAACTGGAAAACCGTCTCTTTATGGACCTGGCTTTGTGCCCGGGGACATTGTCATGTTGAAACAGGAAATGGCCAAACACAAACTGTAGTCACAAAGTTGGAAGCACACTGTTGTCTAACATATCACAATCAACTTTATTGGCCAAGTATGTTGACACATACAAGGAAGTTGACTCTGGTTCTCAGTAGCTCTAGTTAAACAAATTGGTCAAATTTAGAGAAGGATATGAAAACACGCTACAGCTAAACAATTTTTTTCTAATATCACTTGGCTCATGAGAATGATGACATGTGGAAATAAATTGTTCTCGCGTCTGGTTGTTTTGGCGTGGGGTGTTCTGTAGTGCAAAGGGAGAAGGGGAACAGCCCTTAGCTTTAGTTAAACTGTTATACTATACCCATTGTGTACTTGTATTATTTAAACAAATACATTAATATCACTGGTTACCAATTTCTTTTAGAATCCATTTCAAAATCTTGAATAGCCAGGCAGCAGACTGCATCAGTGAACTCTTAATTTCTTACTGTCCAAAAAGGCCTCTTAGATCTGCTTTAGGCCTGCTAGTGGTTCAGGTTAAAGTCAAAGGGTGATCAAGTGTTTGCTGTACCGGCACCTCAGCTTTGGAGCAGTCTTCAGTTAGTGTCAGCAGATCAAATACTGTTTCTGCTTTTAGTCTTAAGACCCATTTTACAGACTTTCCCTGTCGCCTGACAACTAGTCTTATTTGTTTACATAATACAGCTCCGCTGTGCAACCACTTGATTTTAAGTTTATTTTTTTAATAATTTTCATATTTTTTACCTTTGGGATGATTTACACATTTATTTTATACTGTCTTTTAATTAGGTGCTTGTATTTTGCTGCTTTAGTGTTTTTCTTTTATATTTGTGATTGTTTTTATGCTGTCTATGGAAAGCACTTTGTGCTACTAGCTTGAAAAGTGCTATACAAATAAAATTATTATTAGTATTATTATTACTGAGGGCAGTACTGTAGAAATGCAACCGTGATGTAAAATGATGATAGCATGCTTAATACTGCTATCATAATAACATCTTACTATGTTGCACAACCCTACCCAGTACTTGTAAAAGCTTGATATAAAAATGTCATAATCTATTTTTAACCAGACAGTAGACATTTATTCTCCACGCCCTGGGACCAGCAGCAGGAGTCTGTGACTCTAACATACTGTGCGAGAGTAAAATCTACATTAACACAGGGAGAACACACTGCTAGGTCCAAACTCCACACAGAGTGCATCACAGCCAAGATTCAAAACACTGCTAACCACTGAGCTATTACTGACAATGACCATTAAATACTGTCTTTCAGTAACTTGACTCTGAAAATATCTCCAATATCTCTTTCTACCTGCAACAAGACTCTTATAATAATACATTCATTTCAGTACACATTGAAAATAAACTTGCAGAGAGCTGAATCTAACTACAGGTTAGGTAATCCATCAAATCATATCTGTGTTTATTACTATTGAAGTTCCATTATGAATACATGATAATGCAGCAGTATAGATTGATTTGACAAGTCTGCACACTATTACATTGGAATAATAATGTCGCCGACAATAAATACAGACAGGATGACCAATCTCAAGGAAGTTTAAACTGCTTCAGTACATTACAGAATAAAATACAAAGCACAATGGTCTCGTAAAATGGTCTTTTGTGATGTAAAGAAGATGTCATAGCCAATGTAATATACTGTATAGTGCCATGCCATATCCTCAATAAGTGGATGTGGCTGTCGTCCCCCTTCATGGATCTATTGGCTATGACATATCAAAGATAGAGTCGAGTAATCTGATTGGCTGCTGAGAATTCCCTTGTGATTTATCTTCTGATGCATCAAACAGGCTGTCAGGATCATCTGTCTGATTCACTTCCCACATTCTGCATGTTAAAGGAGGAGAGATGTTCGCTTACTGTTTCACTACCTGTTAGACCTGGAGTCATGCAGGTTTCATTCGCATTCAACTTCAACTTTATTGTCACAGAGAGGGAAATTGGTCTTGCAGCCAGGTAAAACATAGAACACACAGAGACTTAGGCACGCGGACTAGGGTACATAAAACATGATAAAATACATAAAACATGAATGCATCAAGTGACAACAAAAAAACTAGAATATGTTTAAAACAAAAACATCATCATCAGCCCCCAGTAGTTATATGGGAAACTAATCATCAGCTGAGTCATCATGATAAAGAGAGATAAAATAATTATTCATAGACCTGACCTTTGGTTTCACACATAGCCTACAGTAAAAGTGAAGTGAAATATATATACTGTGTATATATAGGCCTACATATATACAGTATATAATAGGCTATAGCCTACTCTAAGGCCTCATGAGAGGTCATTTTAGGGTACCATTTAGAATCTACAGGACGAAAAGAATTTATTTGTATTAATATAGGCTATATGTATATTTGCTTTGCCTTCAAACACAATGCTACCTTTATCTCTAAGCACATCGCGTTCCTTGTTCCTTTCAACCAACATAACCCTCTTGAAGCCATGTTAGGGGGGCGTTTTCACTGAATTTTTCCCCTTTGCAGCATCAGTAGCACAGAGCCAGCCTCCGACCAGACTACGCTGTTCCTGCTTGCTCTGTGTTTTTTTTTTTTGGAAGGTTGGGAAGCAAGATTACGCACAAGGACAGCAAATAAACAGAACCAAAACAAAGCACGCCGTCTTTCACAGGGGGGATTCGTCTGTCTTCCGTGCAGGAGCATCTCAGGCTCGCGTTGATTCGGGTGAAAGCAGGACAACACAGGTAGAAACTTGGAGGGTTTTTCATTTTTCATGCCTCGGCGCATATCCGGATTGACGGGGACGCTTTACTTTCCATGTCTGATGTGATTACACACATGCGAAGGATTGGAGGCTACATGAAAAAGAAGGGGGCGGGCGAGGGCATGTTTAAAGAAATGGGTCGTTGTGGTTAGGGACCCTATTGTAGAATAACACACAAAAGTGCCTCACGGAATGTGTACAGAATCATTTTGTTCAACGTTAGCTAAACGAAGCCGACCTGGCGTTGCTAACACTAACCCTAAGCTTTATGTTTTTCCCTGCTGAATTAGTGCTAATAAATAAATAAACCCACTTCTAGCTAGCGTCGCCGTGTCAGGCTGTTCTACAATTTAAATGACCAAAAAGTCCAGTTTAACGTTAAGTTCTGCGTAGCTACGTCGAAGAGGTGTTGCTTGCTTCACTGTAGCGTTAGGTTCGGTACAGTAACGTTAGCTTGCACGGCCCCGCTCACATTCCCGTCTTTTTCCATTCGGCTCGTGCGCCGAACACCTCACGCACACATCATATCCCTCCACCTTTAATGCCAGCGGAGAGCTCCCGTGTTAATTAGTGCATACATGTAAATTATGTGTGAGTTCCACCGGCGCTGCTGCAGGCCGCAGCCTATCAGACCGCTCACTGCTGGAACTTGTTTACATGGAAACCTCGGGGGGAAGCGGTAACCTTTCCCCCGTAACATCCTCGGTAAACATATGGTTTGAAGGAAAAAAAACAAGAAATAAACGACTGGCCTTCATTATGGCACCCTAGATACAAGTAGTGGACGTGACGTATGTTTTTTTCTCCTAGTACAGCACCACTCAGTTATTAGACGAATTTGTTAAATCACTTTCTCGTGCAGAATGTTTCGGCTGTCAAGCTCATTCAGTGGTACGTGTGTTGGGAAATGCCTGCTCACCTGACTGACTTCATCATGCTCATCATTACACTGAATATTTAGACATTTTTTATCTGGGATTTGATGTGGTAAGTAAAGGTTGAAAAACCACAGTGAAAAACCATGAAAAAAAATCTGTGAAAGCCACAAGGTGTCTTACCATCCTCTGTGGTCAGTTTATTACACATTTAATTCAACTCTCATAAATCATTTGTAAAGGCATATCTATGTAAGCTTGACTGCAGATTAAGTATTTTTCAGTTATTAATTAATTGTCCGAGCAGAAGGGTTAATGGAAGTAGATAATTTCCTTAATGTTTTGGCAAAATCTAGTACTTACAATTCCACTTTGGTTTCATTTGTTTGGAAATTATACTAAGATATCACTATTATAAAAGAGTCAGTTCATCTTAATTTCACAAAGGTGGCTGAACATTTTGCAAAATAAACTATACTGATAGTTTTGGTTTTATTTGTTCAGGTTTTGAAATACAATTTGATTGAAAACAGGTGTCTACAGTTTTCAGCGGAACTACTTTCCACCAAAGAAATAGTCCCAATGAAAACTGTCTCCAGTGTGTTCTGTGGATTATCCAGAGTTACAGGGACACTGTTTCTGGAAAGAGATGTTCCTGATACATTTGTAAAATGTAATTTTCAATGCCATGACCACTACACACACACAATTCCATTCACCACAATTGTATTGGGGTGGAGGCAGAAATTTCAGAGACAGATATGGCAAAACCTGAACAAATATAGCCAGAACTATCTGTGTGGACTGACCTTTTTTTTTTTTTTTTGCAGTTTAGGAGAACTGACAATATATGGATGTTTTTTGTTTAAAAAGCTGCTGTATGTGTAGCATATGTTTTTTCTGTTATTCACTGGCTGTGGTTGTACTCTGTGTCCAGAGCAGGATGTCAGCCAGAGGAGGAAAGAAGAAGGCCACCAAGCTGTCCCGTTCAGCCAGGGCGGGTGTCATCTTCCCTGTGGGGAGGATGATGAGGTACCTGCGCACCGGCACGCACAAATACCGCATCGGCATGGGGGCGCCCGTCTACATGGCAGCAGTCATCGAGTACCTGGCAGGTAGAGTGGCATCACATGACTCAAGCTTAATACATACCATACAAAATCCAACATATATCATGTGAAGTTTCTTATTAAAAGCATTAAAACAGATGTAACATAATCATGTGTGCCATTATCATATATTGCTATACTATCTCTATGATGAATATGTTCTGGTGTAGTATTCCATGATTGTGTTGTGTTTAATAAGCTTCACTTGCAACATTCTTATATTCCTGCATTAATCATTTTATATACATTTAATTCACATCATATAACATCTAACAAAAAGACAAAACAGTTACAGACAGTTACTAAAGAAAAAATACCAGGTAATACATTGGCATCTAACAGCCTTATTAATTAATTTCCAATACTTCCTGGACTATCTAGACCATCTGGAAGGCATTACGATCATATGTTACATAAATTAACAGTGTACATGATGGCACAGGTCTAATTCTTTTGGAAATAGGAATGGGACTTGAGTCATAAAGCCAGAAACGCAAAAAACCCCAAAAAACAACACTTTTTCTTTTATGTTTATTTTCAATGCCTATGTCCACATCACTGCTGCAACAATCCTCATAGGAGTCATTGATCTAAACATCCTGACTGTTGGGTTGGGAGTCACACAGTGTAAAACACTGTATGTTTGATGGGTTTCCACACTGTGTTTTCTCCCCTCTAAGCTGAGATCTTGGAGTTGGCAGGAAATGCAGCACGGGACAACAAGAAAGGCAGAATAACTCCCAGGCACATCAAGCTGGCTGTGGCCAATGATGAGGAGCTCAACCAGGTAACACAGTGCTCTACAAGTGGCTGGCTGATATTTGTGTGTAGACCTGTAGAATAGTCACAACTATTATATGGTAAAGCTGCTCAAGACAACATCATTATGTACAAACAAAGCCAGCTTCTCTGACTCAGTCACAGTGTGTTGTTGCAGAAGCTGCTTACCAACACACTGTAGATTCATGTTATTACCCAGATGTTTTAAAAAAGGAACAGATCAGTGTTGACAACCAACTGATTTTCACTCCTGGTCCTTGTGCATCCAAAAGTTGTTGTGTGTCTTGCTAAAAGAAGACACTATTCACTGTTGTTTTTACAGTGGACAAGTCTTCTTGAAGTCAGAGACAGTTCAGAATATGTTTTCATATGTGAAGAGAAAAGTGAGGAGAAGCTTAAATGAGCTGCTGGTAATGCAACAGGACCTCTTAATTAAGTTACAGAACAAAAGCTATTAATAGTTAAATTGCAATGTTCAACTGATATTTTTTAAATAAGATTTTCACCCAAATATTTGATCTTTTTTTTTATTTTTTTATTAAGTTAGTCATTGTGCATGTAAAACTGTGAAAATGTGCCATAAAAAAAAAGTGGTAAATCTGACACATTTACAGTTCAGCAGCATTTTCCAATACTAGCAGATTGGTTTACATAAGGTGCACGATCATTCACAAAGAACAACATAAAGGCTGTCAGAAAGTAAAGAATGAAAAAAAAGTACATAAAATGAACTCACCTATATTTTGATTGTGAAAATGAACGCCAATAAATTCATGTTTTCTTAAAATAAAAATAAAGTTAAAGCTGCATAAACAGTTTTTTGGCCACTTGGGGGCAGAATAACAAGCTGAAAACAACATCTGACATACAGTATTATCACCTTATAAAGTTGATATGGTGAGTGTGTTTGCAACCAATTGCCTATTTACTCATCACATTAGCATTCATTTGGAGTCATGTTGAATGTAGGTCCAATATTCACTCTTTTTAGCTCTGTCTTTGGTCTCCACCAACTCCTCCTCCACCAACGGGAATTATCTGGCTCTTTAGCTGCTAAATGCTCCACTATGTTCACCAGCTAGTTGCCAGCTGTGTCTGTCAGCTGTTTGATGCTGGGCATGTTGTGTACAGTGGGTTTATCAGAGCTTTCTCACTAAAAACAGCTGCTGCTGCTCCTGAGAGTAGAGGTGGTGGGCTGTAAAACCAAACAATAAGCTAAAACAGGTAGACCTGAGGGGAACTGCAGAGTTGGTGATAATTCTATGTGGGTTCATCACTATGAGTGACATCTTTGACATTACACACAGTCATTTGATCTATAATTTGTGTAATATCAACATATTGATGAGTGCAGCTTTAAATGGAAGTGTTTGTCTGATCACTGGTGGGAAAGTGTCTCCACACAGGAAGTGGCATTTAAATTAGTGAGGCCATCCAGCATGATGCCTAAGTAAAGAAGACCTCAACATTCAAAGACATACCTCTCTCTGCCATCTGGGGCTGCCAGTGGATCAGGTTGCCTGGTGCACCTTTAACCTCATCTACTCTGCCAGACGCACCAGTGGCTACATCACTACAAACACATGTACAGCTGAGCTGTGTTCAGACTCAGAACATTAAACTGTAGTGGAGATTCCAGAGATATCAGATATGTCAGGATACTTTTTGACAATATGTATAAAATGCATAAGACATTAATTGTATAATATGTAACATTTCCACATTCAAATGTCTAAAAACGACTAGACCTATGCTATATAATTTGTTGAGTTTCCAACAATATTGCTCAGAGAAATCCATCATTTTATTGAAGGTAACGGTCCGTTTCATTTTGTCGCCTGTGAATGGCGTCATATGTCCTTTACCCTTTACCCCCTCTAGTTGTTATAACTTCTGGAGAAACACCAGATGATACGTCAGAGAGTGAGGAAGGAAAGAATACAATGTCACAGAATTATACTTACTAGGATGGGCTACTATGACAAGTGGCTCATGCAGCCACCAGGCTAATGTGTATGGTAACGTTACAACAATGTACAAAACGCTCATAAAGTTATTTTTAGTATGATTGTTTTGACCACAGATAACAGCGCTGGGCTACCCCACGACTGAATTTGCCACATAATGTTAGCTACAGTAGCTGTATGGGTAGTCCACTCATCTAATAGTAAGTTAGCAAGATGAGATGACTACCCATACAGCTACTGTAGCTAACGTTATAAGGCGAGCCCAGCACTGTTATCTGTGGTCAAAACAGTCATACAAAAAATAACTTTATGAGTGTGCTGAACGCCACATAACTCTAGCTACAGTACCTGTATGGGTAGTCGACTCATCTAATGATAAGTTAACGTTACGTTAGCTAAGGTTATTTAATTAGAATGATTGTATGTAGAACTGAACTGCGCTGTGCTACTGTATGTTCACTTTCCTCATGCTCTCTCTCTCTCTCCCTCCCCTCTCTCTCAACCCAACCGGTCGAGGCAGAGGACCGCCCACCCAGAGCCTGGTTCTGCTCGAGGTTTCTGCCTGTTAAAAGGGAGTTTTTCCTTGCAGCTGTCGCTTCTGCTTGCTCTTGGTGGGAATTGTTGGGTCTCTGTACACATAAGGAGTCGGTCTAGACCTACTCTTTATGACAAAGTGCCCTGAGATAACGTTGTTATGATATGGCGCTATATAAATAAAACTGAATTGAATTGAATTGAATAGAATGAAATGACATAACGTGAATAAACGTAACATGAATAAAACTTTAATACATTTCCTCGTCTGTGAACATGATTTCTGCCTGAGTCGTGTCAGATAGAATTACATCGGCAATTGTAGG
This sequence comes from Maccullochella peelii, assembly GCA_002120245.1. Taxonomy (NCBI): domain Eukaryota; kingdom Metazoa; phylum Chordata; class Actinopteri; order Centrarchiformes; family Percichthyidae; genus Maccullochella; species Maccullochella peelii. Next base: position 1,206 of record LKNJ01004674.1, on the reverse strand, counting down.
TTAACAAAGAAGACAACAACTCCCATGATCCCACACTACTTCACAATGTCATCAAACTACGTATTTTATTATTGTTTTAATTGAGAGACCCCTGGAGGTGGAAATTACATACTGTGCATTTAATAACTTACTAATGAATGCAATAGTGAAATCATAACAAATGGTGTTTGGGTTTGAATAATTATAATTGTGTAATCATTAGTAACAAGGTACTGTCCTCTCATGACAATGGGAGTGAAAGTCTTTTCCCTGGAGTGTGAGGCAAATGCGTGGTGTTTCAGCTAACAGCAGATGGTGTGTGTGTAGCAGCTAATATTTCAGAAGGCGTGAAGTATCCCAACACTGTGGTTAACCTCTGTTGAGAACAACCACAGTCATTTCACATCTGTTTGTTTCTCAAAGAGAACACTCTTCCTCTGAAGAAATTCGTGTTTTACTGTATGTGGACAGTACATAGTCAAACTCTTTGTTTCTGAAATGCTTTCTCTATCAGCTTCTGCGGGGGGTGACCATATCAAATGGAGGGGTTCTGCCTCGAATCCACCCAGAGCTGCTCTCCAAGAAGAGGGGAGGCCGGGTGAAAGTGGACAGCCAGGCATCCGTCCCCGAGAAGCACGAAGAACGCTCAAAGAGCAAGAAACCCATCAAATCCTTCAAAAAGGTTAAAGGCAAACGAGGCCGCAAGCCAAAGGTCAGTCAACTCAACAAAAAGGACAGAATACACAGGGAGATGGGGGCCATTAAAGGGGGGGGTAGGCAGTATTTGTTTGGCGTCATTGGGCAAAAAATCCATAGTAACCATTCAGCATATTGTAATTCAAGTGGTCTGAGAGAAAACTTCTACTTCAGCCCCTCCTCTTGGCTCTGTTTTCAGGCTTCAGAAAATCTAGCCCATGACAGGAGACTTTGGCCAATCACAGGTAGGGATGGGGATCGTGTCCCGGTTCTATAAGGACCCGGTTTCAAATTTCTCAAAACCCGAAAATCAATAAGGTCCGAGCTTATCGAAACTGCTATCTAGACTAGCGTGTCCTATAACGTAATGTCTATGTCTCGAGAGAACACCGCCCACTCCGGCTGCCGTTGCGGGACAATCATCCTCCTCCACCCAAGGTATACATGGTGCGCGCACCCCGACTTCGCAGCAAGTCCCGTTCATTGACAATAATAATCCAATTGATAATAATCCAAAAATATTCGATCTCT
>LKNJ01004673.1:0-20000 GCA_002120245.1 Maccullochella peelii | reverse complement strand
CCACGATGGCTCGACGATGCGGTTGGTTAACTTCCTGCCACGAAAGCTCCAGCAGGACGTCACCTTCATCAGTTTAACCATAAAATTACAAGCGAAAATAAAATGATTTTAAATCAAAGTTACCTCCAACATCTGAGGAGCTAAAGGCTGACCTTCAAAGACACGCCGGCCTAATACCTGGAGGTCACCTGAAACTGTTCTGAGAAATTCAACTCAGTTTAGCTTTTAAAACGTCTAATAATTCTTCCACAAGGAAAATAATAAAGTTGGAGCAGTGAGTGTGAAGAGGAGCCGTCGGCAGCTCTGACGCAGGTGTTAAACAGGACCGGCTTCTGTCTGAGGGAGGAAATTACAGCAATTAACAGACTGAACCCGACAGAAAAGCACTGTTTTCATCAAACTGCCCTCCATTCAGGCTGTAACACACACACACACACACACACACACACACACACACACACACACACACACACACACACACACACACACACACAGCTGTGGAGCTTCAGTTTCCTCTGCAGGGAAACAATCTGTCGAGACTTTTATTATCTGTTGTTTGTTTCATGTGAGAAACTCGTTAAAATGTGTCACAACTGATATTTCACACCAACAAGCCAACAAGGTGAGAAACACAGACGCAAACGCTCCTTTTAAAACTTTAAGAAATACAAACAGGTTTTTCCTTTTCCTCAGTGAGCAAAATAAACCAAAGTCAAATGTTCATCAATCAGTCGATTAACAGAAGAATCACCAGCAACTGCTTTGATAATCAATTAATCGTTTCAGTTCCTGCCCCATCGAGATGATTGGCTGTTTAATGCCTCGGTAAACTGAATGTTTTCTCGATTAAATGATAATAAAATAATCAGTCGTATTAATTAATCTAAATACAGCCTACACTTGTTAAAATTATGATTTGAATGAGGATCTATAAAGTTCTCAGCACCTGTGTGAGAGACCCGGCCCTGATCACTTCCTGTATGTGCACCAATGATCTTCTGTGAATCTTTGACATGTAAACAAACATGTGAACGCTGCACAGAAAACATGGACTCAACCAGCTAATGAAAGACTACAAGGTAAATACATTAACTGACAAACTAACCTGCCCGTTCCCTCAAACACTGAGGGAATAAACAGCATAAAAAGTGATTTTGATATAATGAAAACTTTATAACCTTAATGGTTAAACCTCTGTAGTTGAACCCTGGCATTTAAAAGCAGCAAGTAATCACATGATCTATTATTACACATCATTACATAACATTCAAACTGTTATCTTATGTTACCAAGCTTCATACAAGGAGAAAGCTGTTAATAAAGACATTAACAAACACTTAAAATGTCCTTTTATCTGCTTACAATTACATGTTGTAATGTGTTTTAAGCAGCGTATAAATACTAAATAGAGAGGGTTAAAGTTACACGTTATATCAGAAACTGCTGCAGGGAAACTTCACAATCTGAATCAAAGCAAACGAAGACTCGAGCAGAGAAACTGAGCGTCTTCTCCCCGTGCAGCTGCACAGAAAAGTTGCTTTCAGTCGCTGCTGGTTTCTGGTTTCTGAGAAATTTAAAAGGATAAAAATACAAAGTGTGAGCTGCTCTCTGCGCTGAGCTCGGCGGCAGCTGATCGTTGCTCTACTCCGATTGGCTGTGAGGCTCTCTGGAGAGGACACATGCAGCGCTCGGCTCAGAAACATCAACACTGTTCTGGTGACGGTCTGACAGACCCTGGTATTTCTGAAGCTCTGAACTTCGCGTCCCTTCAGCCTGTTTACAGCCAGTGAGGCTCCATCCACAGCAAGACCTTTTCATTTTAAAACACAATCGATCTCCGTCCACACGAGCGTTTCATCACCGTTTCAAAAATAATCTCCGTTCATACTGCACGCCTGGAAACGCACGTGCACTGGGCATGCCCGTGCCGGTGTAAACAGGAAGCAGATTGTTGCTCTGCGGTTGGTCGCTCAGTTAGTTGCAGGAAATTCACACGGACGAAGAACAGCGATGGAGAAAAGTAAGAGCAGAGATTTCTCTGCTTGGACCGACGACCAGGTGGAACTGTTACTGAAAGGAAGTGTTTGTTATAAATGTTGAATTAACCGCTGGGAGTCCAGGCTGAAAAGGGTCACATGATGGGGGCGTGACGAATCAGGGAAGGACACGTCGTAGCTGATAAGATCCAATCAGGAAGCAAATGTGGGCGTCTGCGTCATCGTTTTAAAACATCTCCGTTTCCTCCCGTCCTCACTGAAACACAATCCGGAGTTTCAAACTAAAACGGGGTCAGCAGCGTCATAAAAGTCTCCGTTTTAGGGGTTATAAAACGCCGGAGGAGTGTGGAGGCTAGGAGCAAACACAGCAAAGTTATGAGTTTTAAAACAAACTCAGATCAGTGTGATTGAAGCTGCAGCAGAGGAAAGTTAGAAGATCAGTTCAATTCTGCTCTACACGGTTTAGACATGATGGTGAACGCCATTTCAAAAAGTTCTTGGTTAAAATAAGTGACCCTGTTCTTTCACAGCAACTGACATGAAGGTTGTAATAACAAAATAAATCTATCACAGATGAACCAGCTGTCGGGACCCAACCCTCCATAAAACACTGTCAAAACCTGGTGGATCACAAAAAAGTGTACAAGTATAAATCCAGAGCAACTGTAATCAGGCTGCAGGTCAGGCATTTGAAGCCGTTACCTGCAGCTGCTGCACAGTCGAATTCACACAGTGATGGAAGCGCTGGATTTATCCATAATTTAGTGAAGAAAGGGAGATGTTTACACTGCAGGAGGTTTCAGATACTGACTAAATGAAGATTCCTGTAAAAACAGCAGCTTGTGAACTGACCAACAGCCTTTCTGACCTGTAGGAGGAAGACCCTCTAATCAAGCTGCCATTAATTATTTGCAGTGTTCTGTGTTTCCTGCGTCCTCCATCATGGCGGCTGTTTGTTGTTCAGCCTGCAGCGACGGTGACACCGTTTAATATTTAAACATGCTGACTGCAGCAGGAGTCTCTGCATTTGCATCTACAAAGTGTCAATCATGGCAGCAGCCCGCATGCAGAGGGCGGGGGGGGTCTCAGGGGTCAAAGGTGAACAGCGGTATCACCTCCCATCAGGATGACAAGAGCAGCAGAGGAGAGACAACAACTGAAGGAGGTTTCACAGCTGTTACTACTTACAGGTATTACTAATATTATTATAATATTCATGATGGCACAATATTCTGGCCCTGGAACCGGTTCAGTTATCCATCTCAGGTGCATCTTAACTGCACCTGTGATGTTCCTGCTGTGACACAATGACATGGAGAAGGTGGACAGCAGTCTGCACGCTGCAACAGCCTGCACACAGAGACAAAACAGCCTCTCTGGGTCGATGCTAGCACGACATCGCCAGTCTGGAGCCTCTCAGTTTGTTTTCAATTTCCAAACGAGCGTTATCAACGTCAGACCAAAACGCCTCTGGACGCAATTGGACAGACCTACAACCAATCAGAGCAAAGAACCATGTGACGTAGCGCTGAGCGAATCCTGTCTGCTGTTCGGCAAACACGTCTTTCTTATCAGCAGCAGCTTTAAGTACAGCTGTTTGTTCTTTTACAGAAAATATACCGCCCAGTTCGTTTACTGACGCGATAGCAGATTCAGAACGCTCCACATCAGCGGCAGCCATATTGGTTGTTTACGAAAATGCCTCGACGGCGCTCCTCTGTACAGTCATCGCATCAAACCCGCCCCATGTTGGATAAACTATTGTGATTGGTCGGCTGGAGATCTGTCTGAATGGGAGGGGGACCAGACGCATCTGCCAGAGCCAATAAAACAGGAGCTCGCAGATCAGTCTGGTTCCCAGAGAAGGTAGACGCCAAAACGAAACAATGTGTTTTCAAATGTATCTGCGTGAATGTGAGCAACATGGCCGACGCTGGAAGCCTCCACTTTCCCACCGCCGCCGGCCCTAGCTCTGAAAGGTTAATGAGCTCAGAGGAACTGCTCAGGGTTCCTTTTGTTACTGTGTGAGCTTTTATTATGGAGGGACAATTTACATACAAAAGAACACACACACACACACACACACACACCTCCTTCAGTAAGCAGGATCTGGCTGCCATGGCCTCTGGGTCAGCCTCAAACACACACACACCTCTGATGAACAGAGTTTCTGTCAGGGCGCCCAGAGCCTGAACACAACAAAAACAAAAATGTCCTGCCAACAACACACACACACACACATTTGGGTTAATTAGCTTCCAATTAGCAGTAGCTGTTCATTTTCACATGGAAACTCAAGAGTGTGAGAGCAGGAGGGTGAATTAGTCCTGTGAGTGTGTGTGTGTGTGTGGAGAAGTGAGAGCTCTGTGGTTTTTACTACCCAGCATGCTCTGGGCCTGCTGGAAAGCTTCATACTATCTCTCTGTTCACTGCAGTTCCTGTTCACACGGACGTGAAACTGAAGCATGTGACGTGTTTTGTCTGTAAGTTAAACGATATAAAACAGAATCTGAAAGGTAAATATTCTGTATTTTTATTTGCTAAAGAGCTTAAAACATTAATCAATAATAAAAAGGCTCAACATCCACCACAGCCCTCATTCAGACATGACAGCACATTTACGACAAAGATCTGCGTGATATTTGGCACCAACTCTTCACCCGAGTGAATCCCCAAAGACATGTTCACATTAATATCATTATTCAGGCATCAGACAGCAGATCCTGCACACACACAGAATGATAAGTCCGGACTTTCATTTACTTCCTGTTTGCTCAGATGCTTCATGCAAAGAGTTTTGCTGGGTTTTCATTTATTCATCCATAAAACTACAGACAGACATGAGTCCAGCATGTTAACGTAAAGCTCTGCAGCTGCATCACCTGAGCACGACGACTTCTGTTTCCAACATGTGATGACTCTGACGTCCCAGCTCAGACCTCCTCCTCCTCCTCCTGGATGGAATTAAACCTTTTCTACGTCCTCGGTTACACAAACGCTCCCCGAGGCTGCTGGGAGGTGACGGAAAACATGGATCCTGTCTGTTTCAGGATGATGGATGACTACAGATACAGAAACATGAATCTGAGGAGGGAAACACCGAACAAGCTACTGAGGAATAAACCAACTTCCCGTTTAACACGAAATTGATCTGATTTACCAGAACTGCTTCCATCTGCTCATCACCTATCAATAAAGAACCCAGTTAGAATGAGGTCAAGGGTCAGAGGTCAATGAAATTGCTTGCATTTAAACGTCTTAAGACATTACAGAGAAAAACTGTTTTTTTTAAAAAGGTCATTATACACATTTTTTGTCGCATAATTGTGTTGTAGTTATATTTGGGAAAAAAGTCAACCTATTGAGAAAGTCGGTGTTACAAGATGCTTTGAGAACAAACTGTTTTGTGAGGCTCCAGCCTGCAGTCATTAAACTTGTGATTGGACGCCGTCTCCCACTGAACAGTGCTGGGAAGCGGCTGTGAGCTGCACTGTAACTGAGGTGGGGAAGTTCACATTTATGTGGACGATGAGCTACACAAAGGTGAGATTTATTCTTTATAAGTGTTTTTTTAACAGTTTGACGAGGACTTCCTGGTTGGTTCGGCGAGTGTACGTCTGGTTAACGTCTTCTCTGCCTCCAATAAAGAGCAGCACACAGAGACCGTGTCACTGCGCTGGTCTGAATGGGACACCAGCTTACTGAAATAAAATAAAAATGCAGGTATCCTAAAACCTCGGCTCTCATCTGTTTACTACGACAGAGATTAACATCTCGTAACTCTTCTCTCAAAATATTTCATGAAATGGCTCAAAATATTTTGATGCGTCTAAATAAACTATTCAGCTGGTCTTTATTTAGATGTTTCCTTTCAGTTATAATCACACAGTACAATGTTGTCAGTGATTTATGAACTTTCTTTGTAAAACTGGTTCTTTATTTTTTTGAAAATATCTGTGCTGCATTGTGGATCTGGTTTACATTGCTTTATTTACTTTGTGGCGTCTTATAAGCCCACGCAGGCCAACACGATAACAAACTGCATTCATTCATAAAAACCAAATGAAACCTTTAGAATGAAATAAGAGAAATAGTAATAAAACTAACGACGCTACAGACGATTCCTCTACAGGCACCGGTGTTCAGTTCTGCATGAAAACACACGTTCATTATCATCTGGCTCAAAATATTATCTGCTCATCATCACGCCGTGTTCTAGTGGAAAATGCAATTAGCATTACTCAGCCTTCAAACGGGCTGCTTGGCTGAGCGTTACACACTTTAAATCAATGTAAATGTTTGGTGAAGCAGCTGCAGGCTGATTTCGAGCTCTCCGTCAGCACGAGGAGGAAGACTCTGTCTCACACAACAAACACAGACTCAACCGGAGGAAGGTTTTCCTCAGGAAACGCATTCTGTTAGCAGAATAAAGCTCTGCAGGGCCACAGCTTAAGACACTACTAGGTTCCTCAAAAACTCTGTCAGGTGACTAAACTTCTCCTGTCGAGCCGAGTTCATGTCGCGTGGGAATAATCGGAATTACCAGTTTCCAACTCTTAAAAGTAAACATGTCAATATCCACGGCATAATTATGACTGGTGAACTCTGATACATCGAACCTGGCGCTTGGAAATGCAAATGGATGCCAATTACTGGGCACACCTCGAGACCTGCCCCACCGCCTCACGACTCTCTGGTTTCTTGGGTGTCCAAACTCTCGTCACGTGATGAGTGAAATCAGACTCTCTGCTGCACGGAGCAGACACACTTTCACTAAAGAGTCCGTCGTCCGACTAAGTATTGATAACACGCTTAGTATTATTTAATGAACGTGGGCGCTGATACGTGAAAATTAACTAAATGGGTTTTATTTCTATTTTAAAAAAGCACGACAGTAGGGGCAGTGGGCAAGTAATGTAATTGGTGAATAATTGGTGTGTAATTGGTTTATGCCCAAACACCGTGTACCACCGGTAACGCCGTGTGACACCAGTAACACGGACTACCGCGGCAAGCCTACAACTTATGCGTATCTGTGACCCAACTACTAGTACGTACAAGACAACGTCACCATCTTTTTATCAGATTTCTTTGGGTCTACGGGACAGAATTACTGGATTTTCCCTGGAAGAAGTCAAAGAACTGCTGTTAAAGAACACTGCAGACTAGAATCACCTGACAGTATAAAAAGGTGATACGGCTGCAATTAACGATTTCATTCTTAATTAATCTGCTGATTATTTTCCGAAGGGATCGTTTTATCTGTAAAATCGTCTTGTTGTGCCCAAAGATAATCAGTTCATGGTGCATTTTTCTTAAAAAATGACTTAAATAATGAATCAATTCTAAAAATCGCTGATTCATTTCCTGTTGATTGATTAATTGACTAGTCGTTCCAGCTCTAAAAGGTGACTCAACATTTAATTTACTTACTATAAACAGCATAACATAACAGTATTTTCATGGACTGGATGGATTTGGTTGACTTCTCCTGGATGGACCGTTACATCGTCAGTGAACAGTAATGGTTAACTCTCACATGACCAACTCTGCAGTCATACAACGTTCTTGAGTTGCCCCATCACCTTCTATCAGACATGGCGTGAACACGGAATAAAACCAAGTAAATGTTATCTCTCCTACCAGACTCTCCTCCTTCAGGTTCTGGTCCGTCCCTGAGGACTCTGCTGATCCTCCGAGAGAACGAGGTGAGGAAGCTGCTGACGGAGGAAACTCTTCGCTCTGCGTCTGATCCCACCTTCCTGACCGCCGTCCTCCCCGGGTCGCTGCCTGTACCGGGCTCAGACACGGACCTGAAGTAGGGGAAGATTCTGCGCAGGGAGCCAGGCCTCGTCTGGCCTTCGTGGCCTGTGGAGGACTGATCTCCGCTCCGGTCACTTGTGGCGGTGTTGAACCTCGGAAGGCTGAGAAACCGCAGGTGAAGAGGCTCCGTGTTTTGCCCTTTGCCCTTAAGGGCAGCCATCTTGGCTGCCCTTGGTGCCAGGCAGGTAGATGTCCTCCACTTGTATCTGTCCAATGGCTGCTCAGGAGAGGGCTGGGGGTCGGATCTCTGCCAAGGCTTCCTGTAATGGTGCCAGCGGTAGGAGGCCTTACAGGAACCCTGGACTGGACCCTCACAGCCCTCAGGGGGGGTTCTACTTCCACTCATGGTCCAGCAAACACAGACTTCCTCCAGGCAGCAGCAGTGAGCAGATGGAGGCCTCCAAAATGGCCAAAACAGCTGGTTTGCCAACAGCTGTGGGACATACTACCTTAACAGCACGTTTCTGTTCAGAGTCCGACCGCCGAGGACTCGTCAGGTCGGGTTTGTCTTCATGTCGACGGTGAGTTCGAGCTGTCGCCTCGCTCTTTCTCAACAGGCTGGTGACTGTCTTCCTGGGAGGAAGTGGAGCGTCAGATGAAGTCAATGTTTCTTTTAAGTCCAGCCAATCAGGTTTCACCAAAAACCAAACCAGCAGACTGTGGTTTCCCCTCTGAACAGGCTACAAACTGAAACTGCACACACAGTTTAGTGTGTCAGTCTCTTATCCTCTCACTATCTTTGTTTCCTGAATCTGTTGTTATTGACAAGTGACACAAAAGGCTGATGGTCCGGCTTTGTTTTTTAAGAAATCATAATTTCTTTATACTCAAGTTTTCAGATTACAAGATACACAAACCTTTATCATACAGGAAATATAGAAATACTGAAGTCGAGTCTTATTTCACTTTGCTGCTGAATCAAACATTGGAAGGCCATAATAAGATTCGGGGAAAACACCTGATAACACCACCGTGCTAAAATTATCCTTCGATTGAACTTAAGTGTGAAAGTTCCGATTTAACTTTGGGGATAGTATCTGATGAAGACTGTGGGGGTGGCTGAAAGCCCCTGAAAAGCCTAGTAAGTGTTTCAGAAGCGTATCCATGTTGACAAGAAAGAAAAATTTATCATCTGCTATGGCCCAAAATATCACCAGATCACAACCTTTAATCTCTTATCTTGTTTCCCCCTAAATATCTTGCTGTTTTTCCACTCTGACAGCATCACATAATGGATATATAATGCATCGTGTTGTTCCAGCTCTTCATTGAAGCTTTATGATGAAATTTAAACCAAGACTCCATATTTTTTATGTCTCTTCTACGTGTCCACAGCATAATTTTATACATATTTTCCCCCAAAATTCAGCCCGACATGTTTGGTATCTTTGGAAACTTCTGTAGGTTTGAACAAAGCCCAGCTGCACAGCAGTCACTGACCACCAGTGGATCAGAGGGGTTCAGGAGGTTAAGTCTCCGCGCTCTCAGGCCTCTGGGAGCTTATAAATATCCATAAACATTAAAGAATGTCCCCCCTCCCTCTGCAGGGTCTCAGAAAGGAAACAGGAGCGGCGTCCCACAGGGAGGCGACACCGACACCCCTGACTTTGACAATTCCAGGTCTGGTTAGAAAGTCATGAGAGACGACATGAGACCAGAGATCAGAGGACAGATGTGTAACTTTGCTGCACTGATTAGTAACAAGTGGAAAAGCTCACAGCTCACAGCAGCAGCAGCAGCAGCAGCAGAAGGAAGTGGGATGCAAAAATCCCTGCAGGCCTCTCTCAGCATGTTGATTCATATGGAAACGAGGTGGTTTGTTGTTCAGACGGCAGTTTACATGTGAGGCCTTCAGCTGTCAGTCATCCAGACTGAGGCACACAGAGAAAAGTGTTTGCAGCAACACAAGTCAAAGGCCAGAGTCACAGTGTCCAGTAAACACAATCACTGTTTTTTGGGGAGGATTTAACATCACAAATCAGTGCCGATACTTTTCATCTATTAAATGTAAAGTGACGTGACTCTTTAACCCTTAAATGCATTTGGCAACCAAACAAATAACCAGCATTGGTGGTTTGTTTTTGGATGCATGGCTGTCAAATATAGTATTCATAGAACAATAAACCCCCCAAAAACATATTTTTTGAACATTTGTTTCAATCATTTATAGATGCCAGGACATATTCCTTTCAAAACATATTGAGATCTTTAATGTTTGTGGCCATGATTTGTTCTTCAGTTAAAAATACTACCAAACTGAGAGGCTGTCTGAAACAAGTTCCCCGTGTGAAACAACCGTCTCTAACTTCCAGGATCTCCAGTAAACCTCCTTCTTCCTGTCGGGCTGTAACGAGTGGAGGCCGCCCCAGCGTGTGACCCACATGTCAGCATTTATTGGATAACGAAGTGGCTGGTGTCCAGGGTGACGCTGCATGTAGGTCAGAGCTAAGACCCAGGCAGGCTAAGCTGAGGAGTCCTGGACGGAGCCAAGTCCTCCTCCAACCGCCCACCAACACACAACAGGGACTGAGAGTCCCTTCATCTAGTCCGTCACAGTTTCCCACAGTTCACGGAGACGTCGAGGGTCGAATGCTGTACAGACTGTAAAGCCCCCTGAGGCAAACGGTCCAAAACTCAAAAACACTCCGTTTACTCTGATATAAAACATTGGAAAGCAGAAAATTTCTAACAATCGACTAATTGATTAGGCAAGGCAAGGCAGCTTTATTTATATAGCACATTTCAAACACAGAGGCAATTCAAAGTGCTTTACACGGGCAAAGAAAAACATAAGAAATAAAATCAGATTAAGAAAAAATAAAATGAAAGATACATAAAATCAAATCAAATAAAATACAGTTACAGTGCCTTGCCTTGCCTTAATTGATTAATCAACTAATCGTTTCAGCTCTTCTGTCGAAGCAACTCCTTTTTTCAAAACCTCACCGTTCTCCTCGTTTAACAAACGTAGCCAAACTTCTTGGATGCATCACTTTTCAATATTGTCTGAACACAAAAAGCAGAACAAGAACCAAAAAACAGTCTCAAGTTGATAAAAGGACATATTGGATCAGGAAATATGAATAAAGAATAAATAATCTGACCTCTCTGTGGTCACCGTCAACTCTCCAGCTTTCCTGCGACAGACACAGTTCAATAAAGCCGAAATGCACAACTTTCACCTTCATCATACTAATTCAGTTTCCACAGGATTCATGCTCATGGCCGCCATGATGGGTTATCTAACTCAAGCGGTCTCAAGACGCAGGTTGACCTCTTCTGTAAAGAGCTGTCCCAAATTAACACTACGGTGAGTTTTAAACATTTTTGACGTTTACAATATACAAAAACTACAACGTCCCCGGTTCAATTCTGGCGGGGGACCTTTGCTGTGTCACAGCCCTCTCTCTCTTCCCCCGTTTCCTGTCTGTATTTTAACCGTCGCGTGAATCAGAGCGGTAGCGAATTCAAAAGACTTTGTTGTTACAGTTGGGAACAAAATGCGGCGCCATAGCGGCTGAATTCACCCAAAGTGAACCGATTTAATCTGCAGATACTGTATTTTAAGTTTGATCACCATCGTAATCTTTAGCTTCCACCCGCACACGCAACAGACTGGTGGTTGGATGTTTCTTGCCGAAATGCACCTTGGGAGTTGTAGTTGACTTCTCTCCTTTTCTTATGTTGCACAGATGGAGAGTTTCATGTCCATCCACGCCGAAGAAGCACTTCAACTGTGAGTCACATAACATCGTTCATGGGAAAAATGAAAGGGAATTTTACTTCTGGAAGCACGGGCGCCTGAAATAGCTCCTCCCACGTCACTGCCCTATTTTATCAAAGCCAAAGACAAGATGCACTTCAGTTGTAATAACTTGGGAGTCCTTGGGAGAGAACAGAAACCATTCACACCTCTCAGATCAGCTGACTGTCAGACTGTCTCTTCACACCTGCAGCTTCACCTGGGAATCTCCCGGATATTTCCCCTGAACAGGACTCACAAAGTCCATCGATTTCATCTCTCTGGATCTGCCGATAGTTTTGAGATGCTCTCTGTGGCTGGCTAATATTCACCTATACTGCCCGCACCAGCAGTCATCTCTGAATCTTTTTACTCAGTTCAGGTTGGGGATCATTTATGACATTTAAAAGGTCCGGTCTGGAATTGATGTCGAGATAATTGTGGATCAGTTCAGCTGCTGAGCTCTCTGCAGGGCTAGGGTTAGGGTGCAGGACTCCGACCCAGCATGAATCTGACTGAATCTGAATTTATTTCCTGGCATTACGCCCATGTGACAAACATTCCTGCTCCTGAAAATCACTGTGAGCAACGACAACAACAGGAGAGGAGAGAAGACAAACACGGACTCTGAGAGGAAGTTAATCAGGTGGAAACCAAGAGGATGACAGAGGAGAGCCACAAAACGCAGGGGGGTTAACACTAAAACGTCCCGGCCCTGCTGTTACATTAGACGCCACTTTGTCGACTTCTCATCTCCATCCTGCCGGAAACCAGCAGCGAGAGCCGGCAGCAGCAGCAGCCTCCAGCTAAAAATAACCAGCAGCCATAAAGAGACCAATAAATCAGCCGCGGGATACCAGCAGAGGGAGGGACGCGGCCCTCAGGAATCCTGCGTAAATCTCCCAAAAGTCTCTGCTGGAGGGCGACCGGCCCTCGCTGCCGTCACTGATCTGAGGACAGACGACACTTCCAGAAAACAGGAAGTTCAAACTCAGTGGAGGTCACTGTGAAGAACACGAAGAATGCAAAACTGCTCGACCTGCTGTGCTTGTTACACAACAACGGGCTTCTCCCGTTAATACAGAGAAATACTTTTTGTGTACAGAGTTCTGGAGTTCGGTGAGTAGACCTCTGAGACTCTGTTCCCCCTCAGTATTTTTCTTCCCACGGTTCTTGATTCATGCAGAAAATAAGGTCTGTGGTTTTCTTAACTATGAACGTTGTAGAAAACACAGATGGCGGTTCTTGTAGCATGTTCTCCCGCATCACTTCAGTCAAACATGTTAGAGGACAGTTGAGACAATCATCTGATCCAACTTACAGTCACACCATCAGTGATCCACTTCTGCTCTGTAGTTACAGCTGTCAGACCTGCAGTCATCGGTGTGTTTACGTCCACCTGTAGACCATCGGCATACTCTTATTCAGAAGACTGTTCTTGGACTGACCTACGGATCTACATCCTACAGAAAAAGGTATGAGAACTTACTGTCTTCGCTCCCGGGACTTATTTCTACTAACGGCCTCCACAGTCCGCACCGAACTGGGAAAAATGGTGTTTAAGTGCTGCTCCCTCGGCCTGGAACTGGCTGCAAAATCAGCTGAATCTTCAGGAGCTGCTCCCTCTGGACGCAGGTTCATCTGGCTGAAGATGTTGTTTTTGAGATCTTATATATCTGTTTTAGGTCTGCAGCCGTGTTATCTGTGCTGCTGCCTGTCTTGGCCAGGACACTCTTTTACTCCTGGTTAAATAAAAACAGTGTTTATATCCACCTGAAGTAATCTGATTACTTCCTGCCATCTGCAGGAACCTGATATCTGACACCACATGCAAACAAGAAACTGGTTCAGGGATTAAACAGGAAGATCTGCTGAGTATTTGACCACATGAAGCATTTTAACCAGATCAATGCAACACAATAACATACAAAACACCCTATTTTCCACATACAGTAAATAAAATAAACAAGTGATGCAGCTGTATTATAACAACTATATTTAGGCGTACGCTGGTCACACCTCCTGTTTTGCCGCAACTCGATCGGCAGGAGCCTAATCCCTGTATGAAGACCTGATCAGCCTGACCCCCGTGGATCCCTAAAATAAAAGAGAACCCCCCTCCTGTGTTTTTCCACCGTGTGTCCTGAAATAGACGGCAGCTTATTTTTGTCCGGAGAAGCTCGACTCTTGTTTTGTTTCAGAGGGGAAATCCTGTGTCAACGCCCCCCATCCTGATAACAGCCGGGCCTGTAAGGAACTTTCCATTTCCTCCTCTGATCAGCCTCCATTGTCCTGAAGACCACCACACAGACCTGAACCCACTCACTGACACCAGGCTCACATACAGGACCAAACTATTGATTTAACTACCTGTTTACTATCTTGTGGGAACTGTACCGAGTTTTGGGGAACTTTTGAGGATAATGTGGAGAGAAAGTTTGGAGAAAAGAGACGAGCAAAACAGCAAATCCTCTGAAATTACATCTTACATTTGAAATAGGAGAGAAAATAAAGGGTAAAATACATTTTAAAAGAAGGAGCGACCTTGGATGGATTACTTATTGACTCTTTTCAAATGGTTGCAAACATTCAGTAAACAGAAATATGAACTTGTGGCTTGATGATATTGATATCTGTGCATCAGATCACTGGTTTCCAACCTTCTTAGCATGTGACCCCTGCAATGTCTCTGTGTGACCCCTCGTCATCGGCTGCACATGCTCAGTTCAACCTGTTTTCTTTCATGTTTTATTCCAACAGTCCTGAAGAAGTAAACGTTGCCACGATTTAGAAGGAAAAAGGCAAAGATTAGAGGAAAGTCTGGAACAATCAGCATAACTTTGAGTAGCAGAAATGTGTTTTTCCTGCTTTCCTCCTGTTAATCATCTTGCAGCCCCGTGTTGGGGTCCTGACCCGCAGGTTGGGAACCACTGCATCGCTGTGCTAACTGGGTGGGAATGCTCTTCAAAAGCATGGCTTTGTAGCGGTTGACCGATGTGGAAACAGAGGGAATACATCTGCTTGTTTCACACGTGCAGCCTCAGAGGAAACACGAACCAAACATCTGGCTGCGGTCCAGCGGTCCAGTGGTCCAGCAGTCCAGCCCTCCAGCCGGGATCTCAGGTTTGAATTGGGCTGAAGACAACAAACTCCCACAATCCCCGTCCAATATGACGGCTGAAAGTCTCAGCGGGCAGCGTCACACGCAGCCTCCGTCAGTTGAAACATCTGAAGGCTGATCAGCGTCCTGCTGCAGAAACAGATGGAGGGAAGCCTTGCTGTCCTGACCTCCGACCCCCCAGAGCCTCTTCAGATCCCAGATCGGTTTGTAAACAGTAACTACTGATTAAAAACTGAATATCTTCGGGTTTGGGACTGTCGGTCGGATAAAACAAGACACCTGAAGACTAAACTCTGTGAAGTTGTGACATTTTATAGATTATTAATCAGCAGATTAATCAATAATGAAAACAACTGTTCGCTGCAGCCGTGCTGTGAGCAACAGAGAATTTTATCACAATACATTTATATGCAGTGACAATAAATGGTAAGTGTAAACCCTGCTGGTATGTGAGCACACCTGTCACCTGTCAGGTTCACTGCTTCACATTCAGTCTGACAGATGTTCTCATGTGACTCTGAGCCGACTTCATGACGACCGGGGCTCACACCCAGCGGGGGGGTCTGCAGTCAGCTTTAATAGGCTTATACACAGCAGCCTTTCTCTGGATAACACACTTTGCCGATGCCTTCGTCATCTCCAGCTTAACCAAGGACCGGCAGAAGATCACTTTCATTGGACAGGTTTTCCAATTCTCTTGGAGCTAGGCTAGCAGTCTCCCCCTGCTTCCAGTCTTTGTGCTAAGCTAGGCTAAACACAGGCTGGAAAAGACGTTCAGATTACTGAAAGACAGACCAGACCATCTGACAGGAGCAGGTACTGAACAGCTGAGTGAATACAGAGGACAACACGCTGGATGAAAGGTGCACAAAGGTAAGCGTCCCCGCCCCCCAAACCATCTCACCTGTTCCTGTACCAAAACACAACAGACATCCATTATAAACTATTTGTGTTGCTAATTTATGCTGCAGTTGATAAATAAATAATCCAAGTTAAAGATCAGCTCAAATGAAGATAGTTCAATATGTTGATCAGCCTCTCTGACTGAACGCTGTGAGCTCAACATCTCAAAGTGTGAATGTAACTAAACTGCCTGCAGCCACAACACAAAGAGCTCATTTGTACTGAGCGAGGTGCCCCTGAAGGCAGCACGGCAGCAGCCATTAGTGAATCTATCTGAGGTATGTGAGCTGTGGAGGGCAGAGCCGGAGTCCTGCCTGGTGAGATCACCGGCACAAACCGGCTGCTGACATCACACCCTGCCAGCACTGGGGTGGGGGGGGCAAACATCCTGACACTGTCCTGCTTCCACACATACCAGCGCTGCATTCAGGGCGCGTGGGAACAAACACTGCCGCACATTTAAAACAACTACTTGGTTGACAAATTCAAAAAACAAACCCGAAATCCTGCGAGAGTCCGAGTCCTGAGTTCCTATTTAAAATGTTTCGTTCATAAAATCCATGAATCTTTTTCCATGCTAGTGCAGCACTGATCAATCAATAATTACAGATGAAACAACAAGTCAAATAATAATTCTTCTTCGAAAGTAAACTGAACATCTTCGGATAAAAGAAGCTATTTGAATACGTCACCTTGGGCTCGGGGAAATTATAAAAATTATAAAATTACAGACAAAACTATTCATGAATTCTAATCAAGAAAATAATGGTACACTTAAACTGATAATGAAAATGATCCGTAGTTGCAGCCCTGCATGTAATAAATGCATCAACAGATTAAAGATAAACTACAGAACAGCGCGACCAAGGCAGGATCTTGGAGGCGGTTACTGTCCTCGATATTTGGGAGTATAATTAATACAATGACGATATATCATTTATCATAACATAAAAAATACTATCTTGACACGGATCCCTTAGATTTGTTTTTTTAAAGAATCGTGACCCAGATACAAACGGGGCGCGACACTTTATAGAGTAAAAACCAGCTTGTCAGCGCTCTCTGGTGGACAAACTCTGTGACACCGTTTCTAAATGAACATGTCTTTGGGATTTCTCTGATAGCGATATATCTACAATGAGCTAATAACCGTCCGATATATCAACCTGGACGATTTATCGGTCTTTGGTCAGGACACACGATCCATCACCTGAACGATCACCGATCGGAGGGATTCTGAGGGCCGGCTGTCTGCATTACAAAGACCTGCAGTGAGCTTGTTTTACTGTAACTGCAGAAGCATTTTACATGTTGTGATGATAGAAACTCAACACCTTCCAGCCACCTACAGCTCCGTATTTTTCTCATTTTGTTCTTGCTTTCTGTGTTGCAACGTACAAGAAGACACCTGCACTTAAACTCGACCGTGAACGGTGTTTAAACTGTTGACTAATAATAGTAATAGTATTTCCTGTGTTTATGTTGTTAATGAAATGATGCATTTGTCTCTTTTGTAATCAGCCTGCAGATCATTTGATTGTGCGTCTGATAATTTGTTCACCAGTCTGATGTCGCAGAGCTCCAGACGGACCGTTTCCACTGACGCAGTCTGGAGCCCTGAGATAGATCTGCAATAAGCCAACATGGCCAGTTTATCTCTCTGTCTGGGCATGTGAAGCGGTCAGACGATGCTGCTGTTGCTGGGGTGTGGACAGCCGTACGTCACTACAGCCAGCAGTTGTTATGAGTCACCGTGTTCTCCGGCTGTGAGCAACAAGACCAACGCGTGACGTCACTTCCTGGACCAACTTCGACCCCGCAGGCTGAGGTACTGCCGTGGAAAACTGTTAACTTCTGTTAATGTGTTGTAATGTTACTAAAGTTCACTCAGCTCGTCTTGCTACATGCTGAACACGTGTTAACACACCAAACCCCCTTATTCTAAAGCAGCCAGAGACCCTTAATTTATCCATTCATTTTAAAGCCAACCTCCTTAAAAAGACCTAATTTCCAAAAGTAGCTCGCAGTTATGAACCCTTACAAAAAACATATTCCAAAAATCCATTAATATATTCATTAGTATGTCCTGCATGTGTGGGAACCTGTTAAATACTGAATAAGAATCCCTTAAAATATACATTTGTTGAGTCCTAACGTGAACCAAAACCCCTTAACTTTAATAAAACCTTAAACTCATCACGTGTTTCATAATAATGTGTAAATACAGTCGTGTACCTTTAACTGTACTGCATTATGGAGAGATTAAGCTTCTTAAGGGGTTTAGTTTGGTTTCATACATTAATGGACACATTCATTGATTTCTGGCAACCAAACACACTGATTCAGACCAAAGTGTTCCGTATTTTGGTTTCATGCAGACTTTGTTGGACCCACTTCACTTCTTTGGTCTGTTCTCTTTCTTTTAGAGACCCATGTCATGAAACTATTAGGAACCCGTGAATTTAAGGGACTTTTGTGGGTCCAAATCCGCAAGAAACCCCCAAAGTGATCTTAGTTAAAACAGTAAACCCTGAACCCAGGTGGAGGGGGTGCGGCTGCTCTGAAGATGACCTCTGACCCCTGTGGAGGGGGACTAGACTGAGAACTGAGTGGCCTGTCGTTGTGAGAGAAGTCGCAGCTCCGGTTTCCTCAGCCAGGCACCCGGCGGCCGCCATGACCTCGGCCTTGGCCCGCGGCTGGTACCTGGCTCTCCTGACTACCTGCTGACCCCATTCATGAGACCAGCCCGGTTGTGGGGTCAGTAAAGTCCCCCCACCCCCCACCCCACACGTGTGTCTGTTTTTCTTACCGTAAACTCGGAGCCATCCCTGCTGCTGGGACACGGTGTCCACCAGGATTCGGTCCACCAGGGGATCCAGGAGGCTCAGTCCGCCGTGCAGAGAGTCCACGTCGCCTGCCAGCGAGTCCGTCTCCATATCCAACCGGGAAATAAAACTTGTTCAATATAAAAGAAGCCTCCAGAAGTGGCCGTTAACCGGGGAACTGTGAGTTTAAGTGTTAAGACGACGCGGTAAAGCGTTAAAAGTCGGTGTGTGATCCGTCCCGGGAGAGTTGTGTCGCTTTGACCGCCCAGTTGCTTCTAGCTAGCCGTTAGCTGAGGCGGCAGCAGCCGGCGGCGGTCCGGCAGCCCGGCTGGCTCTCCCTCATTGTTCCGCCCTCCCAGGTTAGCTTAGCGGGGTTTAAACTTCCAACAAACCGGCGTCCGGAAGAAGCGGGAGCCCCTCTCCTTCCTGCCGCTGAAAGGTCCACCCAGAAGCCGCTGTTAAGTCCCCTGTGAGCCGCTGGAAGTGAGCGGACTCCCGGCGTGGTCGGCGTGTCTCCGGCTGGCTGACCCTCACTGCCGCCGCCGCTCGCGGTCCCTCTACAGACCCGGTGCACGAGCCCGAGACCCGGACCGCGACCGGGCGCGCTCCCGCGTGACCAGAGAGGCGAGAGCGCGCGCCAAAGGACTAGGGAACACCGGAACAATCAGCCAAATAATCGATTCTCAATCGATAGAAAATGAAAGGGAAACATTTTAGTAGTTGATTAACAGTTTAAATCGTTTAATAAAAATAAACTGTTTTATATCCCAGTAAACTGATTTCTATTATCTATTATTAAGTAAGAAAATAATACCTTATTTATTAATTGAGATCGTTTGATAATGGAAAGAAATAGCAAAACTACTAAATCACAAAATATCTTTTATATTACCAAAAATACCGAAAACAAGTAAGAGTTTTTTATTGTGTGTGCATGAGATTAATCACTTTACAAAAGAAAAGAACAAATAACTTTATGGATGTATTATGATGATGTTGATGCCAAAGTCACAGTTTTGACTGATATAATATAACAGAACTTAACTTTATTATCTTTAAAAGTCATCATTTTTAGTTTGTATTGCTTTATCTTAACTTTTATACCATATTTATTCTCTACGAAGTCACAGTTTTGACTTCCGATCTCGAATTTGACAATTTCACAGTCTTGACTTGTGTCATCATTCTGACTTAAAAAGTCATAATTTTGTCAAACCTTTGAATTATACTGTCAAAGTTTTGATGAATTTCTCATGATTTTGACTTATTATCTCACCGTTTTGACTTATGTCATAATTTTACTTAAAAAGTCAAATATGTGACTACTTTTTTCCAGCTTCCATAAGTTTCTGTCTCTGTCTATTCAATTCAATTAGCTTTATTGGCAGTAACAGTGACAATATTGCCAAAGCGTCAGATAATAATGACATTAAAACAATAATAATAAGAATAATAAAAATGTAATAAAACAAGAAAATTGCAAAAACTTTACATACACATATGTGAGACTGTGGAAGTGTGTGTTGAAGTTTGGTGTGTGTGTGTGTGTGTGTGTGTGTGTGTGCGTTGATGTTGGTGTGTGTGTGTGT
>LKNJ01004672.1:39186-56870 GCA_002120245.1 Maccullochella peelii | reverse complement strand
TCCTTGAAGTTTGTTTTATGTGGGAGTTAAAGGGCAAATCCTGATCAAAGACAACTCCGAGATTCCTTACGGTGGTGCTGGAGGCCAGGGCAATGCCATCTAGAGTAACTCTGTCTTTGTTTTGGAGCTGTTCGGGACCAAGTACAATAACTTCAGTTTTGTCTGAGTTTAACATCAGAAAATTGCTGGTCATCCAGGTTTTTATGTCCTTATGGCATGCTTGAAGTTTAACTAATTGATTTCATCTGGCTTGACTGATAAATATAAGTGGGTATCATCTGTATAACAATAAAAATGTATGGAGTGCTTCCTAATAATATTGCCTAAAGGAAGCATATATAAGAATTGGTCCATCACAATACACTTCCACTGAAATTCCATGAACAATATTATAGTTATCACCCAGCCCTATGTACAGTATAACCTACACAAGCACACGTTTTCTTAAATGTTATATTGTGGTTTAAAGGAATGGTTTGGCATTTTGGAAAATACACTTACTGGCTTTCTTGCCAAGAGTTAGATGAGAGGATTGATTCCACTCTTATGTCTGTACGCTAAATATTAAGCTACAGCTAGCAGCTGGTTTGCTTAGTATAAAGAAGAATAAAGACAGTGAATATGTGTATCCCCAAAACGTCGAACTACTTTAAAAGCTTCTAGTGCTGGATATCATAACAAGATATTTAGTATCAAAATGGTTGTAGGGTCTGGATTCTTTATATACATTGCTTTTATATTCCTGATAATATTTAATTTTTACCACATTTACTCATATATTTAGAATCTAGCATACAAAATAAAGTAATTAATTAGAAAATATCAGACTCTGCAACCAGCTTTTGCTTTCAGCTGTAGCTCTCAGTGTGATTTGTTTCTGCTCTGCATCCTCACTACTGTAAAGTGCTGCTGCGTGACTAACGGGTTAATTGAGGGCAAAGCCAGCAAGTCACTCACTGCCTGAGCATCAACTGTGCACTAAATTGATTCTAAATCTGTACAACAACTCCATCAGTCTCTTCAATAAATAAACAAAAGCAACACAACCTCTGGAGCGCCGCAGTTCATCACAGGCACTTCATGACACTCAATCCCTGAGATGGTTTTTATGAGATACACATCAAAGCACATCAATCAGTTCATCTTTCTATCCGCGAGCACTTTCTCCAAGAAACGCGAGTAATACTTACTGCAGAAGTCCTGGGCTAAAACAAACATGCTTTTAAAACAAAGGCTTCCCTGTTGCAGTTTGCAGGGTTTGCAAAAACTGGTGTTAACATCACTATTTTTAAAGTACATTTTTAATTCAGACTGACATTCATCATTAGTCGATTAATCAATTAGTCAATTGAGAGAAAATCAACAGACTACAATGCTCATAAATGCTGACCGAACAAGGTGTTGCCTAGAGCCCCGGAGGAATTACGATGGCAATTTTCACTTTTCTGACATTTCACACACCCAGTAATTCATCAATTACTCAAATAATCAACATATTAATTGATATTGAAAATAATTGTTAGTTGCAGCTCAAATTTATAGGTTGAAAAGCCATGACTTGACTCTTATGTTAATGTATCATATTCTGAAACCTGTAAAAGTGAAGTCTAACACTTTCCTCACGATAAAATAGCATTTATCTGCTGCCAAATGTGTTTTGATCAATATTCTCTCATCTTTAACACCACTCACAGGAACACATTATAACTTTACATAACACTCCACGAACAGGTCAGTGAGCATTCCAGATTAAAAAAAGACGCCGGGTTCATTTAGAGAGGGGCTAAGAATAATCTGTGTGTGTGTGTGTGTGTGTGAGCAACAACAGCTGCAAATGTAGTCCCTTCTCTTCTGCTTCAGTTTCCCTCGGGATCCCAGCAGTGGACGCTGGCTGTCTGACCACCACCACCACCTCCCTCCTCCTCCCTCCTCCCTCCTCCTCCTCTCTGGTCCCAGCTAGTCAGCTGTCGCTCTCTCACAGCCTCACAACACTATTCCCACCCCAAATCTGGGGCACGCAATGACTGAGTGCAGCACAGTTGTACAAGAAGTTAGAGAGTCTGCAGAGCTCAGACTCACGAGGACTGAACACAAAGACCAGCTCATGTTACGATTCAGCAGCCAACTGTGACTTATTGCCTGAACATAACGATGGGACCTGTGTGATGATCATATAAAAAAGGGATCATCATCAGTGGGGGGAGGTGAATAGGGAATGCATTTATGTGTGTGCATGTATGCTTCTGTGACCCCTCTGGATCCTACTGTAGGCTAATTTCCTGCTAAGCGCTCATCTTTCAATAAGCCCTCAGCTGTGCAGCCACACAGCTCCACCTTGGCCCTCAGGAATGCGCTCACGTTTCACTTTTTCTAATCGTCAGCAACTGAAAGTCCAGAATCGTCACTTAGTGCGGCTTTCTGCAAAGAGTTCCCACAAGAAACATGAGACAGGCTCACACATGCTAAAGCTAGCAAAACCATAGGTCATTTGTAGTAGCACATGAACACTGGAAATGAAAGACTACATCTTAAAGCCACAAAGCAGAGCCAGATTTGGCAGACAGATAAATGCAAGAGTTAAATCTAGGGCGAATTATTTGGGATTTAACATCTGGCCGCTTTGCGGTGCAGTGCTTATCGTACAAGATAAGTCTCACACTCTCTTGTTCTGCTAATGCATGCAAAGTGGAACTTCACGGACATGAAACGATGTTGCATTAAACATTAGTAACCTGGGCTTGTAATGAGGGGAAAAGGACACAGCTTTACACACAAAAAATGCATTAGTAAGAAAAAGGTTCACCGCATGAACATAAGCTCTTCTTTCTTTTTTTGCATGTGGTGTTAAACATGTTCAATGTGTACACCTGTAAAATTCATGTATAACAATGTAAGATATGGGGGTGTAGTATATGCATAAGTTAAACAAATTATGAATTAAATTGTGAATTTGTAGATCAATAAGAATATGCGATTTAAGAGACAACATAAAATACACATAAAAAAACAACTTGTTTGTAGAGATGTTAATGTTGAATATCCTCTTGCTTAGTACGCATATGAACTAGTTGAGGTGTCAGTGGAACATATTACTGTAAATAGGTCAACATAAGCTTGAAACAACAGCTGCATACAGACTAGTGTCAACACTAATTTACAGCAATACATACCGCATAAGAAGTGTGCACATTTACAATGTGTTATAGTAATCTATATTATACTGTAGCAGTGAAACATACATTACATACAGACATTAGAGCTGGAAATTCTGACTGAAATCACTATCACAGTGATAATAAGACTATTTTCCATAGATCAATACATGATGTAAAATTACAAATAAAAGAATAAATTGATCTTCATTGCAATGAACTGTGGTCAACTGTTATGCATTACATCCTGCAACAGTTGCCAGGATGTAAAACATTGGCCGATTGCTAGAAAATGAATTGACAACTCTTTTGATGATTGATTTATCGTTTTAATAAATTCTATTAGGAACAAAATTATCAATCAATTACAAATGATCATATCATAATTTAAAGATGGATCCCAGCAGTGTTGAATACTTCAACCTGACAGAACACCATTTTTTGTGGTCAGACTGCAACATGAAGCTCCCTGCAGACCACCACACATCCTCTGAAGCCATGATTGATGTCTTTAGGTGCTCTGACAGGTGAACCTAATACACAGGAATGTTTCCCAGCTTTGATCTCCTTCCTGCCAGCCAGTCTTTTGTGAATGTGAGGAATTCAGCGTGTATTTGTACAAATGCAGTCTGACGTTGCTCTGCTGTAACTCCACCACATGCTAGCAGAAGTGGTGATGTTGTTTCAGGGCTGTCGGCTCTCCGACTCCTGCTGTGTCCTGCACATCTAATCTTCTTGGGGGGTGAAATCAGAAACGGCGACGGTTTGATCCTGGTGCTGAGTTTGCAGTTGGGATTTATTCTAGAGCTGAAACAGTTAGTCGATTTATTCTTTACTCGATAAACAATAAAGTAATTGATAACAATTTTGATGATCTCCTAATAATTTAAGTGATATATTAAGAAATAATGACAATCACTGGTTACAGCTTGTCTAATTTTACAACCCATACGACCACATAGGTTGTTTGTTCTTAACCTCCGGTGGCAGGAGATATGGCTCCAAAAACAATGGAATAGGTAGTATGCCAATGACTCCTGTCATATATATGTGTACCAGACCTTCGTCGACATGGTAATAATAATAAACACGTGGTTAACGTTGTGAGGTGGTCGCAGTTTGGTTAGGTTTAACCACCAAAGCTACTGAAACTGAAAAGATCATGTTTGGGTCAAAATAAGTACATTAGTAAGTTAAGTTATGTGACTTATGTCGGCGTACATAAAAAAGTAAATATGGCTCGTAATAAGCTGCTGCACAGACAACCTACACGGACATATTTTTGGGGAGGACAGTCTCGGATTTTATGCCTTTCTCTATTTTATATCATTGCACACCGAATATCTTTGCACTTTGTACTGTTGGTCAGACACAACAAGCAATCTGACATCACCTTAGGGTATGGGAAATTGTGACATGCACATTCAACTTTTTTCGATTTTGAACAATTATATGATTTAAATCAAAAAATGAAAGACAGAATAATCAAAAAGAAAATAATCATTAGGTACAGCCTGTGTACAACTTAAAGGGTAATTCCGGTATTTTTAAACCTGGGCCCTATTTTTACATATTTTAGGGTCTAAATGACTGATAGGTACAGAAAGTTTTGGAATTGGTCCAGTAGATCACCAACTCAGTAGGCAGCAGCGAAACAGGGCTGCAATGTAATCCTTGTGGGCAACTGCGCCCGTCAAAATACGTCCACTAAAAGTGTTTGTTTTTGCCACTGTGACAGGCTCAAGATTGTTATTCTAAGTGTCTGACAACATTATGGAAAGAATCCCTACAGAGACAGACCTTTTTGTTAAAGAGTAAGATCCTTCTTGTTTAACCAGAAAGTCTTGCTCTGAAATCGTGTTAGAGGTGAGTTGACGGTGTTCCAGGAAATAATCAATACATTAATTAATAATGAAAGCAAACTTTAGTTGTAGCTACCAGCTAACTTCTGATTAGCGACAGTAACAATGATAACAAAAGCGGCAACTAACTTATTTCTAGTTTTGTCAACACAAGCAGCACAAAGCCTGCTGCATACCACACCAACAACATGTCATTATGTGCTGCTTCTATTCACTGCTTCTCAGCGATAATTTGGGAGATCATCTCATCGCGGCGGCTTCAAATCCGAGTGCCTGTAGAGACGCAGCATNNCCCCCCCCCCCCCCCCTTCAAGAGCGTCAGATTGTTCATCATCACTAAACAGGAGCTGGTTTCCTCCTGCCAGTCATGGCAGCCGCCCCAGTCAGAGGGAAAGACTCCACCACCAACATACACTCAGATTAGAGGTCACCCCTGCTAATGGCTCAGTGGCCGTCGTTTAAACTTCACCACCCCCTCAACAACAAAAGCATACATTTTCATGAAGCCCCTCCAATTCTCTTAAACCCCTCAAAACAGTAAATAATTGAGCCTTGTACTTAGCCGGTCTTATCTCTGCAGGGTGTTGCTCTCATGAAGTGGCTGTTTGCACTCACACGCTTTTAAACACCAATAGATAGGCTACACACACACACACACACACACACACACACACACACACACACACACACACACACAACCCCAGGGGGTCTGCCTGTTCCCTGCTTTCATTAAATCATAAACTGCGAGCCAATGGGGGCTCTTCGTCATCATTAATCCAGATTAAACACAAATCTCCAGTTCTGACTCACACCCATAGACAGTTATTTAATGCTGCATCCTGTTACTCAACATAAGTCATCATCTGCACCCATTTTATTTGGACATCTATCTTTTTTTACACAACTCAAGGTTTTCAAAGTCTGTCCATTTCAACCATTTGCTCATA
This sequence comes from Maccullochella peelii, assembly GCA_002120245.1. Classification (NCBI taxonomy): domain Eukaryota; kingdom Metazoa; phylum Chordata; class Actinopteri; order Centrarchiformes; family Percichthyidae; genus Maccullochella; species Maccullochella peelii. Next base: position 50,909 of record LKNJ01004672.1, on the reverse strand, counting down.
AACTGATCTCAGCTATCTGACATTTGAAACAGTGTCTCCAAACCCAACTAACCAGACTGCTGTCTCCCCACATTTTCCTCCACGTTCGTCTCAATGCCAGAAAAGATTTTTTTTTAAAGAAAGGAATGGAGAGTGTGGGAGAGAGAGATGCCTGTAGTTGACTCCAGCTCCTCAAATTAATGTATTTCCAGGCTGAGGCAGAGTGCTGCAAGAGGAAGAGGGAGAGCGGTCTCATCGGGTGTATCAACAATGACAATCTGCTTCATGGATTATTTATAAGGTTGGAGTTTACTATTCACAGGAAACATCTGATAATGGAGATAGATATATAGATAGACCTTCTGTGTGGCCGCTCCCCAACAAAACACCTCAGATAATTGCAAGAAATATAATACCTACGGATAAATCTAAACCCCATACTACCTGATATACAGCAGCAGGGTACAATACTCAAGCTATGCAGCAGAATTAAATTTAAGGTCAAGGTAGAATTTCTTATCATTCTCTCCATATACAGTACTCCAGAGGCCAGAAAATCAATGCCGCCCTATATGTTGTCAATGTTTATTTTGGCGTATTTTATTTCTTTTAAGAATAAAACCAAAAAATTGCTCACACAAATGTATGCTTTGTGTTGCACTAAGACTTAAAATGCAGTTGATAGGTAATCCACACTCAATGAACAGTGACCTGTTCCATTTATGGTTGAATGAAAATACTTTTGTTTTTGTTGCCTTTGAAAACAAAATGTATCAGCACACCACGTCTATTAGACTGCTTGCTGCCCATTTGTGTTTGAGACACAAATCACTGGTTATATTTGTTGTTACAAGGTCATGTTTATTGGGATTTACACAAACCTGTTGTTTACATTTTTAGCTACAGTGGATTTGTGAAAGATTATGCACAAGTTTTGATGCAAACGATGAAAAGGAAAATATTGCCAAATATTGTTGTTGGAGGGCCGGGTTTGGCCCACGAGCCGCTATTTGCCTTCCACTGTAGTACACAAATTAAATTCTGTTCCTGTGTTTCATGTTTCAGTATACACATTAAAAACAAATAGTTAAAATAAGTACAAAAGACAGGGAGAGTATAAAAATTAAATTAAATGAAGTAATTTTTCCCAGCTTATGGATCGCCAAGAAGATTTACAACCATCCACTGAGTTTGTATTTTCAGCGTTTTTCCTGCAACACATTTTATGGACAGATCTGTGCCTGAAAAGTCCAGTAGATATCCATGCAGATCAGAGCTACATGGATATAAGTTTAAGGCTGGAGATGCACCCGAGTGTAGCAGCAGCATAAACTGTTAATAAACTGAAAATAGTAAAGCAAGCGGTCACACAGACCCACTGCATTTGAGTCAAAACATCTCTCTTTAGCTTCGCTGAACAGAAAGTGTGTAAAGAAAGTAAGTGTGACTACTAATATTGTGCGTGACAAGACAACGTTGAGTGTCTCATGTAGCCAATATTACAGAAAAATAATTTGGCAAATAATTAAGTGTGCAAAGACAATGGTGATGTTTACTTCCCTGAAGCCCATAAACAATATTATCCTCTACTATACACCTGGTTTATAATATTAGAAAACAAAAACTCCCAAAACAAACTCAACATCGACAGCAGTCCAGCTCATAACACTCATAATACTCAAACATGAGAATTCATATCCTGTATATCACAATGTGTGTATGTATAATCAACAGCATGAAAGCATCATAACTCACTGTGCCATAAACAAAAACATGCAAACTGCACACGCCATTATACAAGCAACAGAACAGCAGAAATGAGCAGCCAAGAGAAACCAACACACATACATCAGCTTTGGCAGCCTCATACATTAGCTGTGATAGCAAGCACACATCAGCAAATCACGAAATGCATGTTAGCACCAGCAGCTAGTTCTTACCTTTGAGATGTGAAACAAGTAGTGATCCACAGTGGTCCAGACGTGGCAGGAAAACTCCACTTCCGGATTGAAATGGCAACAATTGATGCACAAACAAGTAGCTAAATGGCAGCAGCAGCAGCAGCAGCAGTGGTGGTCCCAGCAAACACAATTATTCCTGCACAACGTAGTCCTGAAGCTATTATCAAAATGTTAGCATGTTAGCTTCTTTTAGCAACAGGTGTTTTCAGGTGTGTTGCAGCAGTTCGCAGACGAGCAGCGCAGCAGGCACTTTAACAGTTTAAACACCCCGCTATCAGATCAAAGGGTGCGTTGGATTTATACTGCGGCAGGTAGGAGTGTGTCATATGTGAGTGTAGCAGCAAGTTGGAAAGTCAAGTGGCCTGCCAGTTTAGGTTTCAACAATGGTGGAAGAAGTATTTACATAAGTAGCAATACCACAGTATATAAATACTCCATCAAAAGACCTGCATTCACGTAAAATAGAAGTATCAGCAACAAAAAGTAAAGTAGTCATAATGCAGAGTGGCTACTGTCAGGGTTATACTAGTATAATGCTGGATCATTATTATTGATTATTATTGTACCTTGATGTTTGTCAAGGAGCTAATTTGAACTACTTTTGGCAGTTTAATCTTTAACAATGGATTATATTTTATAAACTGATCATATGTTTTGCATGTAAACTGTAGTGACTATGGCTCTTCAATAAATGTAGTAAAGTGAAAAGTACAATATTTCTCTCTGAAGTGAAGTATGGAAATACTCAAGTAAAATACCTCAATTGCACTTAAGTACAGTACATGTACTTAGTTACTTCTGCTCCACCACATTTATTTGATAACTTTAGTTACTAGAATGTCTCATATATATATATATATATATGTATATCTGGTACTTTAAGTATGTTCTGATGAGTCTGTGGTTGTACTGGGTGTTCCACCTGCCTAACCTCCACCCTCTAATTTCTCCCTGAATGTCACACAACCTCTGCACTAGCAGTACATTTTGCATGTACATTTTAATTACAGTAACTAATGCAGATTAGTTGCATATTAACATCATTTGTATCCAACAGAGTTGAACTAGGAAAAACGTCTAGGAAATAACTAGGAAATGCTTTGCTTGTTCCTCTCCTTCTCACCCAGCATGTGGCCTCAAGGGAAGGACTCACTAATCATGGCCCCAATTCTGTCTGGTATCACAGCCGCATCCTATTCCGGGGACGTGTGGCCCACAACATTCAAAGTCCTCCTCATCGTGCATGCTGGAACATCGGTTCTGCATCACTGAATCTCCTCAGAGAGAGGGAAAGAGGAACAGAGAGGAGAAGATGGAGAAGGGTGTGAGAGGAGGCTCTGGATGGACTGAAAGTAACTGGATGAATAAATACAGATTAGAATCACTAACAGAAGCCAAGACATCCAGAGTGTTAAAGCAAGAAAGACAGAATCTTACTGAGCTGGTTCAATATTTGTTCAGTAATTATTCCCCTAAAACTATTTCTTACCATCGCTGTGACTCAGCAGTTTGATTCCCAGTGACCCAAATCCTAACCTTTTGAATCAGGTTCATCATTTTCTCATCGCCAAATGTATGGTTTATTATTCATAGAAGTGGAAGACTGAATCAGAGTTTTGAAGTTTTAAGTCTTACCTGGCTAAATAATTAACAGGTGGCCCAATTTTAAATGCACCCTTAGACAAAATAGCGTAGCTTTTTTTTAATATTCTTCTTTCCCTGCTTGAAAGCCCTGCAGCTGACCCACCTACAATATGCGTACCTCCCCACCCCATTTCTTTCATCAGCCATCTTTAACTTTCTCTTGCCCCCCCTTTCAATTTGTGCTCTTTTCCTTTATATTCACCCCCTTCAATTTCCTCCTCCTGTCTGCTTCTCTTCTCTGTTTCCACCTTTCCTTCACTATCTCCTCCGTTCTTCATCTCGGTGACAGACCATTGTGCTTGGTAACACAGTCGCTTCGAGTCAAAACAACACACAGAAAATGTCTCGGCTGCAGTCTGATGAACACTGATAGTCACAGCTGAAATGTCACAGGGGGGCCTGCTGCTAACTCTAAGCACATCTATTCCTCCACACTTGAATAGAAAAATTGAGCTTAGAGTATCAGCCCTCTGCTGCACTTGCCGTGTCAAGTTCTTCTATCACATCCAAGCGTTTTCATGCAAATGATGTACTAAATTAGAAGGGCTTAGTGGAAATTGCAAAGTCTGATAAAAAATGTATTTCATATTCGCAAGAAGTATTTTCAGATGCTTAATGCTGAAGCAGACACCTTTGTCTGCAAATGGTGATGAATACACAGTGAAATTAAAATAAAACCTTCATGTTGTCTGTCAGGGGAGCTGCTATAAATAAGACGTGGGCCTATAATCATGCTGATAATGGAGAAATAACTACATTTTTGTACTTTCTTGCAATTTTTTTAAAAGTTTGTTTTTGCTCACCAGTTAGATAAACATTTTTGGCCAAAAGAAGACCTGGAGGCTTTGCGTGATGCCATTATACCATGTTCAGGGTCTGAATCCAAATACAACCTGTGTTTTCATGTCTCTGTCACAGTTGTACCCTACAAAACCTAAAAGATCACCTAAACTTATGGAGAGCAAGTGAGCACAATGAGAACAGGATGATGAGTGATTTTACAGTGAAAATGTTGATTTTGTGATTAGACCGTGATATAATAGAAAACATTCAAGACCAGGGACGGGCAAAGGTTTTTAGAATACAAGACCTCCCAGCACGGTTTAAAATATTTGTAATTATTTGGATTCATTATTTATTCAGCGACTGAAAATTCTAGATTGTGATTGGCTGAGAGGTATGGATTAACTTTTAGTCACCAGACAGTATAACCTGACGTATGTGCGTGTTTGCAGTTCAGGCCGGTATTAAACTCTGTAAGAGCACAGCTTAGCTGAAGAACTCGGAGCTAGGGTTATTTGTGTAACACAAGTAGATGTTCAGTGAGAACCACGCAAATTTAATTTCAAGCATGTTAAATATTTGCTTGAGTCTGGACACCCAAATCAAGGAAAAACAGGATGTTTGGAAGTAGCTACAGTGAAGCAGATAGCCTGGAGGTGTGAGGGAGAGCTGCAGGGGAAAGGAGAGAGGAAATGCGGACAGAACCAAACAAAAACAAAGAAATGCAGAGTAGTCTCAGGTAAGAGAGGGAAAGAGTCAGAGAGCCAACATGTCCGTGTATGACAGAGGGAGGGACTAAATTTAACTACTTTACTTGGCCCAAAGAAGTCCAAAGTGCACCGTACAGTGCTGTGAAGTAGTATTTGCCCCCTTCCTGATTTCTTATGTTCTTGCATATTTGTCACGCTTAAATGTTTCAGATCAAACAAATTTTAATATTAGACAAAGATAACCTGAGTAAATACCAAATGCAGTTCTTAAATGATTTCATTTTTATTAAGGCAAAAAAAGCTATCCAAACCTACCTGGCCCTATGTGAAAAAGTAATTGCCCCCTAGACCTAATAACTGGTTGTGCCACCCTTGGCAGCAACAACTGCAATCAAGCGTTTGCGATAACTGGCAATGAGTCTTTTACATCGCTGTGGAGGAATTTTGGCCCACTCTTTGCAGAATTGTCTTAATTCTGCCACATTGGAGGGTTTGAGCATGAACGGCCTGTTTAAGGTCATGCTACAGCATCTCAATTGGATTCAAGTCCAGACTTTGACTAGGCCACTCCAAAAACCTTCATTTTGTTTTTTTAAGCCATTCAGAGGTGGACTTGCTGGTGTGTTTCAGATCATTGTCCTGCTGCATAACCCAAGTGCGCTTGAGCTTGAGATCTCGAACTGATGGCCAGACATTCTCCTTCAGGATCTTCTGGTAGAGAGCAGAATTCATGGTACCATCAATTACGGCAAGTCGTCTGGGTCCTGAAGCAGCAAAGCAGCCCCAGACCATCACACCATCACCACCATGTTTTACTGTTGGTATGATGTTCTTTTTATGAAATGCTGTGTTAGTTTTACACCTTCCAAAAAGTTCAACTTTTGTCTCATCAGTCCACAGAATATTTTCCCAAAAGTCTTGGGGATCATCAAGATGTTTGTTGGCAAATGTGAGACGAACCTTTGTGTTCTTTTTGGTCAGCAGTGGTTTTCGCCTTGGAACTCTCCCATGGATGCCATTTTTGCCCAGTCTCTTTCTTATTGTTGAATCATGGACACTGACCTTAACTGAGGCAAGTGAGGCCTGCAGTTCTTTAGATGTTGTTCTTGGTTCTTTTGTGACCTCCTGGATGAGTCATCGCTGCACTCTTGGAGTAATTTTAGTAGGCCGGCCACTCCTGGGAAGGTTCACCACTGTTCCAAGTTTTCTCCATTTGTGGATAATGGCTCTCACCGTGGTTTGCTGAAGTCCCACAGCCTTAGAAACGGCTTTGTAACCCTTTCCAGACTGATAGATATCAGTGACTTTGTTTCTCATCTGTTCTTGAATTTCTTTAGACCTCAGCATGATGTGTTGCTTTTTGAGATCTTTCAGCCTACTTCATTTTGTCAGACAGGTTCTATTTAAGTGATTTCTTGATTCAACAGGTCTGGCAGTAATCAGGCCTGGGTGTGGCTAGTGAAATTGAACTCAGCTTTCCAAAAAAATGTGGTTAATCACAGTTAATTCATGATTTGACAAGGGGGGGCAATTACTTTTTCACATAGGGCCAGGTAGGTTTGGATAGCTTTTTTGCCTTAATAAAATGAAATCATCATTTAAGAACTGCATTTTGTATTTACTCGGGTTATCTTTGTCTAATATTAAAATTTGTTTGATGAGCTGAAACATTTAAGCGTGACAAATATGCAAAAATATAAGAAATCAGGAAGGGGGCAAATGCTTTTTCACAGCACTGTATGTGCATGGTCTTTACATCCTCAGGGAAAGGAAAGAGCTGAGGAGTGTTACATTTCCCCTCTTTTAGAGTTTTGTAGGGCACGTGATGACACAAACACGTCCCACATTTTCAAAATATTATCATATTAAAACTTTTTAAATCAATAATACTTAATAAATATATGAAGTGAGACAGCAGCCAATATTTAGAGCTCAGAAAATAAGCTCTAAATAATAATTTTCTCATTATGTTTGCCTTACACATGACTCTACTTTTTCTTTACCCACATTTTAACACTGTAATGTGATTTAAGCTGCAAAATGTCTGAAAATCTTTTACAGTACATGGCATCATACTATTATTGTTTTCTCAACTCCATAAAATGAAATTATACGTTTTAAGGGAAAAAAATCGGCGTTATCCCATTTGACTGAAATTGTTACTCTGTATGACACCTTATGAGTTTCCACATGAATTGTCATTTTAACACAACTTAAACATAATTGATGTTCATAAATAATCCAAGTGTATGTTATGCAAAGGGAATCACACTGAAAATATTTTTTTCAAGGAATTGAGTTAGGCTACAGTGTAAAGAAATCACTACAGACCCCAAAAAAATAATAATTCGTTATTTCTTTCCCAGATTTGGCAAGTAAGAAAAACGTTTAGCCTTTTCCCATGAATCATTTTAACTCATTTTTCAGATTTATGAATAACAGGCACAACTTTTCAACATCATGTTCAAGATCATAGTCACTGAACAGAATTTCTTTGAGCAACAAATTCACAAAATCATGTTATTGAACAAAATTTTTACAAAACATTTTTCAGTTGCATGTGTCAAAAGTAAAAAGATGCATCAGTAAGGGTTTTGGAAATGTGTGTGCGTGATTTTAGCACACACACCGAACGTTGGTGTGACAGATGAGGTAATGGCTCAAGCTAAGATATAAGACAGAGTTCGGAGGAGAAGAATGGAGAGCGGATTGGTGTGAGCAGCAAGACAACACCTTTTGGATCTACAAAAGACTGTACTCAGCCGGCACACAAGGACCCTGACAGATCGGCAGCATCTACTGAGGAACGCAAGGAGACTCAGAGAACGGGCCGTTTCTGATCAGACTGGTCCTTGAGCCAACACCCCAAAGGACCCTGACGGACCAGCAACATCTACTGAGGACAGCAAGAGAGACTGAACGGGCCATTGCTGGGCCAAAATTGGCACAGGGAAACCAACGCTCTCCCTGCCAACAACAGAGGAGGACGATCGAGGACTTCTCTGACTTTGTACTGAGTTGGGATTTCCAAAGAGGACACTCTTTCCGTGGCAGGTGGATGTTTTGCAAGAGGCCTTTGCTAAACCTCCCTACCCCCAAAAGACCAGATAAGTCAGAGAATAAGATCTAGAGTTAGATGAGAGAAAGTGATAATTTTGATTATTGTTGAATTGATTGATTGCTGATTAGTAAAAGCTGTTGCTATAACCCTGCTAATATTCCTGCAATAAAAATTAACAAGAAAAAGCAAAGTAAATCGATTTGTTCTAGTGTTCCTTTAATACAAGCTTCTCCTGACTGTAAAACATTAAGCAAATGGGTGCTCAACAACTATAAGGAAATGATTCATTTCATTGAATATGTGACTGAACAAATGTGTTTTTTTAGCCCTCCTCATGGCATTCTCTAAAATCTAATATAACAGAAGCATTCGGAGTAAAGTTTGAACAACAAGCAACTTTATAGAACTGTGAGTGCAATTGCAGATTATTACCACATCTCATTAAACTTTCACCAGTCTTGGCTGCACAGTTGAAAGCTGCGATTAGTGTATGGCTGTGGCTCAGAGATGATTGCTTTGATATCAGATCTGTAGTAAAAGATGACATCAGGTGTCTCTGGCCACACAAATTAGTTCTTCACACCGGTTTGTCTCATGCAGCCCACCTCAATTTCATCTTCCACCACCTGGAGAACTTCTCCAACAAAGGGTTGGGCTTCATATTTTACCACTACAAATTTCCCAATTAAATTGAGTGCTTCCTGTGTTGTGGGGATGGCCTCCGCATTTTTTTCAGTGTCTGACTGATTGAAGTCGATCACTATGGGGTCATGGCACTGACAGATCTCTCCTCATTGCCTGCAAAAGCAGGACAGCTCTCTGTGAGTGGTTTTTCCAGGGGTTTGTGCAGCAACTTGGTGTATCTTCATTGTGCCCCTCACAGCTGGGATCTGACTTGGTACAGATTCATCATATCTGTTCACATCCTCCTCTGGAATCCAGAAGTAATCTACAGCTGAGTTGTTCTCCTTGAGAGGCCTTTAAAGTTCCTCTGGGGTCTGGATGTCTCTACCATATTCACCAGGGCATCAGCAGTACATTTCATGGCTCCTCCAACTCCATCAGGGGCCCCTTTCCCATGGGATTTTTCAGAGAAATTCCATGTAACGTCATCAAATCCCCAAAGGAATGGAACTGTGCTCAGAAGATAAAAGTTATTTTTATTCCGGTACTGTGTCACTGGGCCATTACTTAAGAAGTGAAGGTTTTTTTATGGCTGGGTTCTCCTCCTTCACTTTTTTCAAAATTGGTTCACGGTGTGCCCAGACAGCTCTTTCATCGTGACGGACTTTTGCCTGGCTTTGTTGTGCTGCATTTTCGTGAAAGCCTGCACCTGGACGTGCCTCCATAATGATTTTCTTTTAAGCAAAGCCTCACAGTTTATGCAGTGCATGTAGTCACACTGGTTTCCCAGATTGCTGACTTGGGATTAGTGTTCCACTACCAGCTTTTAGGACCTCATTATTAAGAGCACGGTTTCCTTTGTTTCTAATGAGGTCAAAATGCAATTTTTGTTCCTTTGAGTTCAAAGGAAAAGTGATTGCTTGTGCTACAGCTGTTTCATTGCTGTATTTGCATATTAAGTGCCTCACCATTTTAAGGTATTGCATGGGACAGTACAGACAATGATGCTTTTTACTGTAAACTCTGCCACCATCTTTCTTTTTTTGCAGCTTCATTACTGACACATTTCTGGAATTTGTGTCATCAGAGTTTTCATTTTCTGCTCTCCTATTATCTTTATCTGAAGAAGTACTAGCCAATGTCTTTCTTCTGTAAGTCCTCTGTGACTCCTTCTGTTTCTTCAGTTTCACTAATGGAACCTTGCTTGTGAGATCATGAGATCCCTCTGAACTGCTTCCATGTATTGAGTCTTTTGACAGAGTATATTCATCACCACTGCTTTCAATGCAGGTCATAGAGCCTTCTGATCCATCAGACACCTTGGAGATCTGTTCCAGGTATTCATTGGTAAGATGGGAATGAAATATAGAAGACGCTTATAGCTAAATTAGCTGTAAGAAACATTAACCAGGTATGAAAATTGTCTGAGACCTTCTTAAAATCTGGGCAACTGAACCTGACAATCAACCATTGTGCACCATACAGGGTTGGGGTTAGGGTAAGGCTATGACATGCACTGTCAGAGTTGTGTTAACAGCTTCAAGGTTAATAGAGGACTATGGAGGTAAATTCCATTGACTATTTTATTTGGATTATTTAGAATGAATGTTAAAAGATTTGGCTGGCAATTTTCAAAATTGTTCTTCTTCTACTGCACAGTGAGATCAGACTTTAGATACATACTTCTTAGTAGATCAGTTCATTGTTGGTTTAGATCCAAACATGAGATTTGTTGACAAGAAGAAAAATATACAAAATTACCAGAATTATCCTTTACTTACAAATATGCTGTCAGTTCTTCTCAGGGGTGGTACATCTGGGTCATCACCAACACCAGAGAGTGAACTTTCAGGGGTGTGTGTTGCTTTCAAAATCTAGGCTGATTTCCTATGGGGGGAAACACCAATATAAAGCACTGGCAGAAGTCACTGTACAGTCACTGTAATACATTGAAACTTCCAGAGCATTTGTCGTATACTTATTTCGTACAATGCCAAGTCATTCCCTACTTGCTCATGTTCCCCCTCTCGTCTCTGTACGTTCATAAAGCAAAGTACATTTCCCCTGCAGTCAGCAGTCAACATGGACGAAGAGAGACTTTACCAAGAGAGGTCAGCACCTCCGCAGCTCACTGCTGCTTTTTAATCCCAAAAGTTTAAAAATAAACTGAGCTCTCCTCCCGCCAGTAAACGGCTTCAGATCAGTACAGAATCCGGTGTTACTCTGGGTGTTTATTCCTCCAGAATCTCCGGCTCTTCCCCCGGCTCTCTCCACCAGAGCTCCCCAGCGCTCAGCAGCTGTCTATCGGCGAGCAGCGGCTCTGTCCCTCCGCTCGGTCCTCCCCACACAACCCCCGCAAAGCCCCATGATACACACTTTAGTTGAATATTTACTATTACTATTTATTTATAAACTAGTTATAGGCGGTTTTAGTGAGTTTTGTTTCTGTCAAGTTTGAACAATGTGTGCGAGCAGCAAGGGCAGAGAGAGGACAGGGCAGTAGAGCCAGAATATTTTCACATCTAACTTGGTGAATTAAGGGTTTATTTTGACCAAACCAGAGCTGGTGATTGTTGGAACAGTGGAAAGACCCAAGGTGGTTTTGGTGAGTTTTTTCTTTTGTTTTTGTCGAGTAGGAAGATTTATAACACAGCAGGCATAAAGGCCAGGGTGAAGTAAACTATTAGGAGGCTTGTCATATGGTACAAACTAAAATCACTACTTGTTTGACACTCACCAAACTGCTGGAAGCTGCAAGTAACTCAGATGAAAGTTCTGGTAGTGATGAGGTCTCCCTCTCTTGGTCTGGACTTCCTGAGGGCTAGAAAACAGACAGACACATGTATTACCATTTCTCCTCAATATAAATATATTGTGCCACTTTACATTATTACTAACTATTTTAACATTGGATATAGTGTGTCAACATTAGGAATGCCCCCTGCAACCTAGTTCTGGATT